>JAHPZR010000298.1:0-22500 GCA_019787425.1 Platygyra sinensis | reverse complement strand
CATACTTGGAAGCAAAGGTTTTATTAAACAGTATTGTTTGACAGACTTAGGTTCCCTTGCTAAATTTTTTTTTTCCCGACTGACCAACCCACTTTAATGAAAGGGAGAGATGGAGAACAAAACATTTTGGGGGGATGGCCTCACTTTTAAAGTTTTACAATATCATTTTTACATTTTCTTTAAGCAGGTTTGAGTACACTGGTGAAAAAAGCCCACAAGATTGTGTTACCCTCACCACCCCACCCCTAGGAGTATATTTACATATTAATTTTAAAACCCAAACACACTTGAGTTAATACATCAGACAATCCAGTCTACACTTTCAATTTCTTCCAGAAATAAAAATATCAATCAGGTAAAAACACAGCTAGCTACTATGAACCAAAATGTGTCCTGAACTTCAATATACAAAGAACAGAATGAAAATATCAATAAGGTAAAAACACAGCTAGCTACTATGAACCAAAATGTGTCCTGAACTCCAATATACAAAGAACAGAAATGAAAATATCAATCAGGTAAAAACACAGCTAGCTGCTATGAACCAAAATGTGTCCTGAACTCCAATATACAAAGAACAGGAATGAAAATATCAATCAGGTAAAAACACAGCTAGCTACTATGAACCAAAATGTGTCCTGAACTCCAATATGCAAAAAACAGGAATGAAAATATCAATCAGGTAAAAACACAGCAAGCTACTATGAGTGATAATGTGTCCTGAATAAAGGATGTGCGAATCACTTGCACAGTCATGCAGCAGAGATAGAGGTTGGTGGGGGCTGGTGGGGGCTGGGGGGGGGGGGGGGGGTGGAAAAACTATTTATGACTATAGTGAAGACATGAAACTTAGTCCAGGATAAATTAACATTACATTTTATTGTAGCAACAAAACTACAAAAGAACATTACAAATGAACTATCTATAAGTGATGCTCAAACTGATCGAAATAAAAGGAAATTTAATCACACAATGTCACACTTCACTATACTTGCCACTGGAAAATCTAGAGGACATCAAAAGATGGGGGGGGGGAGGCAGGGACACAGACAGAATTAGGATAAATCAATTCTTGCTCCAATTATGAGGACAATGCAAAGGGGAGCCCGGGCCCCCTCTTCTAGATCTACCATGGCTTGCTGTCATTTACTTGGTATGTACATCACTAGTTAATAATTACTCCATTATTGATAGAAAACTGCTGGAGGCCTCTCTATGTTGGGATACGAGTAGCCCCTATTTTACTAAGTTTCTCAAACATACCTGTAAAAAAACCCTTGAGCAAAAGATGGCCACGTGAAATTCTGAGGGTGAAAAGCACTCATTTCACGTGCTTCTTGCCCCCAGGATGTTGTGCAGCCATTTTGTTCTGCAAGGTTTTCTTTAATTTGAATTGCGCACAAGGGACTAAGTGAAAGAGGTACTAGTCTTAGCCTCTTTCTAAGTTGTACAAGTACATACATACATAAATTTTATCGAGTTTTATCCCCCTAGAGTAAAAGTAAAATTATAACATGCCCGTGAGTAGCTAAGCTAATCTAAGCAGGTCATGTTTACAGGAAATAGATACAACGAGGTACAACTAACTACAACTAAAGGCAACAAAAGAGAACTAAAGAAACTAAAATTGACAACAATGATCAGAGACCACTGATAAACTAGCAGTATCACAAATAATGACAACAGTTATGACAAGAAACTACAGATAAACTAAACAAGTATGACTAAGGACAATATTTTCCAAGTACAACCCTTGGCAAGTGACAAACAATATGGCTTATGTTAATATTTTCTGTTTGTTTTTTAGCAGGTGGCCATGCATAACAGAATATCGCTCATAATGCCCATAAACATAATAGGAAAATCTGGCCCCAACTATAAGCCAATCATAGCGGAGCTCTGGAGGCCCTTTGGGCCGCCAAGTGGAGCCCCATACCCATATAGGGAAATAAAGGGAACCCATGAATTGATTTTCTCATGTTATCGTGGCCAGCGGTAGTTCTCGTGGGCGCGTGCGCACAACGAGGACAACGGCGGTGGTGGTGGCGGTGGTGGAGTCGCGCAACATGGCAGCCATACTCCAAATAATAGGTTGACAGAGACATGCAGCTTTAGTCTATCGTGTACTTTTTTGATATACGACATCATGTTATGATCAATTGACACCTGTCAAATTAAGTTATCCCCTGACCAGTATTTCGTGACCATATCACAGGCTCAAGTTTGTAGCTCATCAAGGTCACGTGTTTTATTAAAGTTGACCGCTGACCAAGTGCTGGTTTTCGATTGGATTGTGGGCTCATGTCAAGTTTACTTGTTGAAACAGAACCGGGTTTTTCGGAAGCCTGTTAACTCTTAAATCCAGGTTTAAAAGTGAACCCAATTATAACTGTTTCTTCTCTGCAAATGTTTCTTTTGTGTGTATCTGTTTTGTGATTATTAAACTCAAAATAGAAAGCCAAACAAAACCCCACCGCAAAGTTACAAAACTCAAATCAAAATTAATTCAACCTTATCTTGGGTTAACCTAATCGGGCTACAGGAGCCCCGCTTTTAGGGTGACCTAAATCTATATATTAGTGTGTTATATTGTACACCCTCTAGCATTATATAAGCATTATATTGTAATATTTAGTATTCTCTGATTGGATAACTCTACATAATTCAGTAGCTTGTTTTTTGCTGTCTATTTGATAATCTGATTATCTATAGTCTATAAGTTAGAATATTCATTCCAGTGAAAATGAGTTATGCCTAACTTCAAATTGCAGTATACCTCAAAAAGTTCTCACTTCCTTACTTTGATCATAAAGTGAAACAGTTAGCTAAATTAGACAGAATCTCATTACAGTGGAACCCCGCTATAACGAAGTGCCAAGGTACTGAAAAAAAAAGGTTCATTATAGCGGGGTCTTCGTTATAGCGAAGACCCCATTATAACGAATCATCTGGTTAACAGTATAAATATTTGTTAAGCGGGGTATCCAAGCTGGACCAAGCTGAACAATGGGATATACACCACACAAAACAGTCTACAGACTTGTGCGTGAACAGCTACATTTTAATAAAGCAAAGCTTTGAAGGTCAAAGTTTCCCTATCTTGACCAATGGGAATCGTGTTTGGTAGCCTGTTCCAGGCTCTCCATTTGTATCATTATGCTGTTTTTATGGACTGTGAGCAACAGGAAAAATATTCATTACAGCGGGGTATATTATGCGTTGGGACCGTCAAAATCTATTCATTATAGCGGGGATTCTGTTATAGCAGGGTTCGTTATAGCGGGGTTTGTTTTCACTTATTTTACTGTAATTCTGCCAGGCTCTCAAATGTTGTTATAACGAGGTCTTTGTTATAGCAGGGATCATTATAACAAGGTGCCACTGTAATGTAATTTATGAGTGCTTACAAGTCAACTGAACCACATGAAAAATTAAACTGTTCTTTTAACAGAACTAGAAAACGTAGTCTCACAGAAACATAATTATATTTACAAATATACTACACTTATAAAACAGGTGGCACACACTAAATTTAGGAGATTTTGCACACCATTAAGCTTAACAAGAAATTAAATGAGCAGTTTTCTGCATGTATGTGATACATACTGATACACCTCTTAGCTGTATTCTGTTAGACAACATTCACACACTTGATAATAGTCTGCCAACTCTTACCAATCTGTGCTTTGAGAGCAAAATTCTCATTCAAAATGTTAACTTGCTCATCACACTTGTTAAAACAAGTGACCCTTCTACAGGGAAGTGATTTTTTATATAGTGGCATACGGATGTAATAGCATGACATGTTCAACAATGTTATTCTTGCTGTATTTGACCATTATTGGCAGACATTTGACTCAATGAATGAGCAGAAAGTCCCTTAACTTTGAACTAGTTACAGTCAAGACTGAGATTTAGATCCTGAACACCTGGATAATTAATATCACAGGATATCAGGAAGGCACACAAGGCAAGTGACTGGCTGATTGTTGATTTGTTTATGGTATTATGTGCATAATACAAAACCATAAAAAGCTCTAAAACGAAAAAAGATATTCCAAAAAAAAGGCCATTCTTCAATGAGCTGCAATTTGTTTTTTACTTTATAGGCACTTTAGGTTATTACAAAAGAAGCTGGTTCACGAATGTCACACATGCTTGATCAAAGTTTAAAGTAATCAAAATGTAACTCTGACTCCAGTGATGAAAACGAAATGATTTTGAAAAATATGGACATTTAGTTCCAAAATATATTGGAATGATTAGTTTGTATTACATTTTCTGGGTAAATAGTCAGAGAATTAACTGAGCCGGGCTATTGTGTTTGTCAGGGCAGGAAAAAAACCCAGGTCCCATTGCCTAAGAGAAGTAAATTTTGCTCCTAAGCAATTGAAAATTATACAAGTTCAGTTGCCTGGTGAGCAAATGAAATTTACTTACTGTCAGTAGCTTCATTGGTCTTCCAAGTCTGCATAAAAATGTCAGCTTAGTAAATGATAATTTCCAGTCAGAAGGTACTTCAAAACTGAAGACTACAACATAAGTTAATCATAAGGTTGAAAGCATGGACAAGTTAGTTTGTCCTCTGATTGCCATACTGGCTGCCATGTCGGTAGGTAAATTTTAAGTGGGTGAAAGTGAAAACTCAAATTTACTGGCCCACTGGGTGAGTGGATTTCAAAATTTTGTTCCTACCCTGGTTTGATTCCTGGATATAGGTCATCAGTATTCTCCACCCCAGACTCCCTACACACGGTCATGTACATGTAACAATTCAAGCATAACTTCCAAAAAACATTGATTGGTCAATGGGCTATGGTTTATTGTACCGGTAAACTCATGAAAAAATTGCGCATCTTCTGAATTATCATATAAAAGCAATAGACCACAAGTTTCTATGGTTTATAGGCTCATAAACCACTTGAGATGTTGGTAGAACACCCAAAGAATTTTTAAATCACTTGCCTGCGGCTCGAGATTTACAAATTCTTTTCGTGTTCTACCAACATCTCGCGTGGTTTAACAGCCTATAAACCATAGAAACTTGTGGTCTATTGCTTAAATAAAACATAACTCTTCATATGCATCAGTCAATTCCAGTAGTGTCCATTCCCCCTAGGTCAACCCCAGGTATTCACATTTTTGCAAAGAAGTGGCAAATTATCTGGGTTGGGGGCAATTAATCAAGTAGGTCAAATGCCCTAGCATAAGTTGGAGAACAAGAAAGTACGTAAATATCCTACACCAATGCTCACCTGGAAAATAACACTGATCAAAATTTCATAAATCAGATGAAAAGGTTCTGTTCACATGTGTGTTTATTCTTCCACTGGTCACAACATTGCATAAAAATTGTGTTTCTATACGTGTAACTCCATAGAAACACAGCACTAGGATGAGCTGTTGATGTAATGATAGCGTGAGCAAAGAAAATTTTTATTTTGATGATCAAAGTACCGGTAGGCAAGTTGTTTCCTTGGTTTGTCAGACATTTTTCTTTAAGAAATAGAAAACCATGTTCTCTGTGTTTTTATGGAGGTTTAGAGTAAATCTACTAGTATTCTCTCATAAATACCGTTCTCTGATTGGCTATGCTACTCACTATCTATCTTATTATAGTTACTGAGTAGCCTGGCACTGCTTGTTAACAAACTGGTGGCCGCTTTTTATGGCTTTTATAAAAAGTGCCACTAACTCCAATGTTTTTTCCTTATAAAATCTATTATTTCCCTGATTACTACAGCAAGAAATTTATCTCGATTCAAAAAAAT
Organism: Platygyra sinensis; assembly: GCA_019787425.1. Lineage (NCBI taxonomy): Eukaryota > Metazoa > Cnidaria > Anthozoa > Scleractinia > Merulinidae > Platygyra > Platygyra sinensis. Next base: position 16,729 of record JAHPZR010000298.1, on the reverse strand, counting down.
CCCTGCGTTCACACAGGTGCTTGGACATGCAATTTCTATGTTCACGACGATGCAGAATGGAATCTGAGCCGAGCTTCTAGAGATGTCACCTTGGGAACCGGTCTAAAACACTCAAGAGACTTTTGTCTGAGCGTAGAGGGCTGTTAAAACATTTTTGGGTATTTGTTGTTCACATTTTATCAAAACTTGTCAAGATTTTTAAGTAAAAGAACTGTATCATTTAGCATTACAATTTGGAGTCTAGCTATGATTTGGATAGCTGCGATGTATGCATATATTTTTTCCATTTCAGAAGGCAGGTCACCAGTCTATATTTCATTCAAAATTATTGAAAATAGCTACAACAATAATCTTTTGCAGTGGTGATCAAGAGAAAAAGGAAATTTATATTCAGTCACAGTAGCAACAAATATTTGTGGGATTATGTGTACTTTAAGTGTCTGTGAAGAGGATTTAGATAAGAATTAAGATATGATCAGAATGCAAGGTTATTGCCCAGGAGTAGATAGATACTGCTGTAATTGACTGATGTATTATAAATTCATAAATTTAGTTCAGTTTTAATTCCATGACAGAAAATATTTGGCAGTGATGCCTTTAAAGTTAATTGGACTGCTACTAAAATTCATTGAGAGTCGGTTCTTTCCCTAGCTAAGGTGCAACGCTGCAACTTGACTAAACTACAGAATTCAGGGCCACTTATTTACATCTCATTGAATCACAAAAGTACCTTTTGAGTTATGCTTCTTTCTTTAAAAGGTTTTGACACATGTAAACAAGGTGGTCCAAAGTGGCCCTGCATTCTGTAGCTAATTTCCTTTCTTTATACACGAGAAAATATTCCGTTACAGCCTCATAACATCATATTACTTTTAATTTTTATATAACAAGTACCTTGTTACGCAGAAGCAAAACAATTCGTCCATCCCTGGTCACCGTCATTCCTTTAACGAAGTAAATGTGTTCTTCATGGCTAATTTGAGTGCTGCGCACAAACTCGCCATCTTTGGTGAATACGTCCACGACGACGACTGACCCTTTTTCTTTCGTATCAGCGATGACGACATGTTCACTCAACATGTGAAATGCAATTCTGCGATAATTATAACGTCCTTGGAGTTTAAACTTGTCAAGATAGTCGCCGTCTTCACTGAATATGTAAACACTGGAATCACCCCCGCCCACTACCATAACACGGCCATCATTAGTAGCAGTGATATCACTCGCGGACGCCAATGTTTCTTTTCCAAATGAACGAACAAACAATCCATCAGTATCGTACACATCCACATAATAATCAGGATCGTACACATCCACACTGTACAACCTCAGTACCAGGACTTTGCTGTTAGTGACTGTCAGACTGTACCCTCCACTCACAGGAAACTTGTGATGCAGGTCAGCGGTGTTGCTAAATTTATAAACAACACATTCCTCAGATCCAGTCTTCTTCTCGCATCTGACCAGTACATAGATGTTGTCCTTGTTGTCTGTGGCTACATCAAAAATTTCTAACTTTGTTTCAGCGTCATCATTAGGTAGGCTGAAATGTTGTATGAACTGAGCAGTAGGAGAAAACAGCTTTACCTCATCATTGTCTGCAACAATGAATTGTCCGCTGGAGTTTGTAGCGATTCCACGCGGGCCCTTCAGCTTGTGCTCCTCTTCACCCTCCTGTCCAAATAACCATGGTACATAACAGTGTTTCATGTTCTGTTTATGCAAAACTTTAGCTACTCGTCCGTCACGCAATGGATCCACTTTGTCTTCACCGATATCAACAACTGGGCAGGTCCAAAAAGGTACGTCTTTTCGGACTGTTTGCGTGACATCGTACATGACGCGATTCACGTGACAGACACTAGAAATGATCTTCCTGCGTTCATCTTTACCAACCAAACTCCTTACCGCTTGAATGCCTTTCTTGAGCTGAACATCAAAACTACTCTGAACTACTGACAAAGAGTTCAGTTCTTCAATGCACACTCTACATGGTCCCAGTGCGTCCTCGGGATTATCTACTTTCTCTAGTATCGTCGCCATAACTCGATACTGCATTGCTAGAATGCGGTCTGATATTTTAAGAGCTTCATTGTTAAAGGCTTCTGATGCTTTTTCTCGGGCATGTTTGAATCTTTCTTTTGCACTGGAAAGCTTCCTTTTAGCTGATTCATCTAAGTCAGTAAGCTCCAACATTCTCATCTCTTCAGCGAGAGTAAATGCTTCAACACAAGCTGCCTGTGCAGTTGCCGCCCCGCATTCGTTTCTGATTCTTCCCTTATTAAACACTTCATAGAGCAACACAATTCCTTCTTTAAACGAGCTAATACTTGCTCCTAAATCTTTCTTTGATAATCCATCCAACTTGGACTTGATATCGTCGAGTTCACGGACGATCAATCCACGGAATTTTTGATCCGTCACATCGCCATCTTTCAGTTTCTCCGCTGCCTTATCTCTGCCTTTATTCACAAGCAAGCCAATAGTCGCTTTAAAAACAGCTGTCGCAATCGAAGACATAATCGTTAAGTGAAGAATTTTACAATCGACTTTTTTCTGGTTTTCTTCCAAGTCACCAAGTGTAGTGTCTACAGGAAATAAGCAAATCAAAAGCTGTGTCTATCTATGAGAATATCGAAACAAAGAGTTATTAAAATAAGTTCTAGTCCAGTGCCTCACAAAAGACTAAGGAATGAATTGTGCTCCAGTGGCGCAATGTTCACTTAGACTTATAAAGCTATGAACAGCAAGAGCGATTGCCTGTAAAAACGTTGTTTCATGAATCATATACTAAATCATGGTTTGACATTTATCTTTTCATTTATTCTTGAAAGTAGCAGGGATCAAAATTTAATGAAATTGTTAAAAGATCTCCCCGGGCGACTGAACAGACGTCAAACACTGCGGATAACCCCTTCAACAGTGAAGCGGCCATTTTGAATAAACAAATCCTTAAAAAGTTGAAGCTGTTGTCTGTTCCCTTTTCATTGGTAACTTACCACTTTTTCCAATTTGTTTTTCGGCAACATCTTGCCAACACAAAATAAAAGAAATCGTTAAAGGAGCTCCTTAGTCTTGTTTAATCGTTCACACACATATCAGTCACATACAAATGAGCCAAATAATATGAAGCAATATCAGGTGACACGTGACAGGCGGTGGTACAAAATGGGGCGGGGGGAAGGGGGGTAATCGAAAGTTTTGGGAATGACATATTACCGTAATTTCATTAATAAGTTTTATTCTAAAAGAGAAATAGTAAGAGATAGTAAGCTACGTTACAGACAAACCCAAGCTGAAAGAAAACTTGCATTGGCGTGTTGTGGCACTAAGAGTTCAAGTGAAGTTGAACAAAGTAATGATGCATGGCAGAGTTTCAATTTGTTATTGTTTGAAGTGGGCTGCTCTCATAACATGTCAGTCACACTCCAAGCCGTCCAGACTGAAAGACTCCTTCATATCAACGAAAGCGCTTTTCATGGGACGCTTTCCGCATTTACATATGGGCTATTGACCACTAAGTGTGAGGTCAACATGGCTGGATATTTATAATGAAAAATGAATTAAAAGTTGCTGATCTTTAAAAATCCAAAGAGAATTTTTAAAAGTCGTGAGAGTCTCTGCTTTTTTTTTCAGCCACCTTAAGCATTCTCAAAGAGAGGAATCCACTTAAGTTTGGTAAATAACTGAACAGAAGGTGGATACTTTGACAAGATAACACTTACGTAATCCATCACTGGTCTAATAATAGCAATTATAAACGAGAACTCGGTGCTTTATTCCAGGAAATGTCCAATCTTTTTCAAAATTCCAATGCGCTGGGATGGTTTCTTTATACATAACCTTTCAACATGTGATTGAAATGTCAGTTTCCTCTCAATTTCCAGACCTAAGCCGGAGCTTTGCACATTGTATGTATGGATCGAGTCGGAGTCAGCCGAGATCCATAAACTGGCAAAAAAAGAACGAGGCCAATATTCAGTCATCTTGGCCGAATAAGCTTGGGTATTAAAGTACTTATTATATGGCTCTCGGGGAAATTTTTTGTGCACGGCGAGTACGGGTCGGAGCGGGCAAGATAGCTCCATCTTGCCCGCTCAGGCAGCCAATCACAGTGCAGGATTTGGTTTATCTTGCTGCTCACGGAGCAAGCCATATGATAATGCTGCTTATAAGTGATTTTCTTATGTGTTTTTACCCGAATTTCATGTCCTCAGATCAAAGAAGGGTATTTCGCATAACTTTCCCTCTTGGGCATGTGTAATTAAGATATAAAACTTATTAGTTGACCATGATGTAGCTCGAGGGATGCATTTTTTCCTCATACATTGTAAGAGTTCAACCCTAATTAAATATATAAATAACGTAGAGCGTAGTTAATAATTAGACTTGACCTTCGTTGAAATGTCGCTTAAAATTGCTCAAAATTGGTAATGAATTTTTCTAGTAAACTCACCTGAGTTGTCTTCATGTCATTTCTTATGATTTTACAGCGTTAAAAGCTTCTTAGCGGCGGGTTAAGACCTTTTGTGAGTAAGTCAGTTTTCCAACCCAAGAAGCGAAGCGATGGGGTGGAAAACCGACCTGCTCACTGACTAAAGCCTTAATTCAACGTTAAGCTGTCTTCAACGCTGCAGAATAATAAGAAACGACAATGAAACAACTTAGGTGAGTTTAAAGGAAAATGTTATTGCTCATTTACAACACTTTACAGCGAAGTATTCTGCATACAATCTCTTACAACGAAGTTCATGTTTAATTATTAACTAGCTACGCTCCGTAGATTTATTAAATTAGGGTTGAACTCATACTGTATGTCGATATTTCACTTTCAGAGCATTGGATAATCGTATTTCGCTGAAGGCGATGAATTAATTGAAGCACAAACACGATCAAGGAAACTTGCTACAAAAAGGTTTCCGTAGGATCTCTGTAGGGCTGAAGATGTATCTACCTTTGTGAGTAGAGTAGCCTGATATGTTAGGATGCCGATTAAACTCACCAAGCATTATCAGGTTTGGAACAAAATCTAGACGCATCCTGTGCGCGGCATTCAGACATTTTATTCAAAAGAAATCCATTAGTGACCCAGACTGAAGAGACTGTTGACCCTTACCAGGTATTACGTCAATTGCCTTAAGTTTGTTTTCAAACAAAATTGAATATATTTTTAAACTAGTCTCACGGAGCCGTTGTCAACTGCAAACAATAAAACGAAATTGTGGATGCCTGTTTATGAGATGCTTTGTTCGTCATATTTTAACGACCATTGTACACTTATACTAGAAAGACTAAATAGTTTCCTTATAGTATTTGACATGTTTAATAACGATAAAAAAATCTTATTCTACACTCCATTTGCTCGGAGGCGAAGGGTTGTAATAAAATAAGAAAGGGGCGCTTAAAATGGGGTGCAGAAGGAGGGGGCTTAATCTGAACACCAAACAGTTGCTTTGATTGTCATGTAGATGGTTTCCCAGTTACCCATAATTAACTCTGTTTGGGTGGTCTACATATTTTCAAGAGAATTTCACAACAATGGATTGGTTCAACATTTAGGGCAGGGGGCAAGCAGAGTGAGTTATGGGCAATTGGAAAAAAAAGCACCTAAAAGTCATTGATTTCTGATAGAACACTTCAATTCATACGAATTTCTTGAATGTTATCAACCTTTTGAAGTTTGAACACATCGTTTGTTTTGTCCCGTTACACATAGCAGTATCCTTACATTTCGCCCATATTTACGGAGCAACTCTTTAAAGCTAACCTAGCAAACGGCGGCTGAGCCCGCAGTACGTGCGACAGTTAAAGCTTACCTGTCCTCCTGAAAGGACATGACAATAGCCTTTTCTTCGCCGCTAGCTAAAGTAAAGACTGCTAAAGCTGCTTTGGTCTCTTTTGATAATTAACTAGGAAATTCCGGGTTTAATTTGACGACGAACGGCACATTTTGTTCAAAATAAGACAGCTATTATCCTACGTGGCGACGTTCGACGAACTACTATTTTTGGCACCTAATCAGAAGCTTGAAGACACAAGATGTTTCATATATTCACTTTTTGCAATGTGATATGGTTTTGAGAATTGTAAATCCCCTTTCGTGAATATTTAATGCAATCTCTGATGAGAACAGTTGCTTGATTTCAATGCCTTTCCTGTCAACTTACAGTGACGTATGCAAGGACGTTTCAAGTTATTTTTCAACCGATTTCATTGTGAAGAACGAAAAATAGAGCTTTCAATAAACGTTTATCTAAAAAAAAAATAGGTAGCAACTTTTGCAAATTAGGGAGCAACTTTTTCAGGGCTAGATTTTAGAAAATTTTTCAGCATTCCAGTGAGAAACTTTCTATCATTTTACGAGCACAATTAAGACAGGCCTAGCGGATAAGTGGAGTTAATTCGTTTTACGCATCAATCCGAATTAGTTCCTTAAAAGTTTCGTCATTATTTGTACATGTTTCATAAATGTTTTCAATTCACATGTTCAAACTGAAACAAGTCATGTCTTCAGGATCTTCTCCTGATCAGTCAGTTTCCAAAATAACTGAAAAAGACCGAAAAATGCAGCCTCTGCTGGCTGATGGTTACGTAATGAAACACGGGCTGCTCAAAAATAACTTTAAAACTTTTGAAGACATTTTACTGCGCCTTTCAATAACATGCAGACTCTAAAATTCAAAGCTCAAAAGACAAATGTGTTTTTCGCTACGGTCAATCAAATTTCCCGCGGCTCCTCCCAGCCTCCGACTATTGTCGAGCGCGAGGTAGTCAAATCGTTGAGCATTGTTCTGACAACGAAATAGTACTCGGCAGTAGTCGGAAGTTGGTAGGAGCCGCCGAACATGTGATTGACGGTAGCGAAAAACGAACTTAACAGTTAAGCTTTGAATTTTAGAGTCCGCATGTTATTGAAAGTGGCATTAATGAATCACAGCATCAATACGAAAAAACACCCTCGACGTCAGCGCGCTTTATTTCAGAAACTGACTCTTTATGATTATCTCTTCCGTTTCTTGGCTTGCCTCACGTCAGTTGTCAAGGATCTACCAGTTAAGGCTCCAAAATTTAAAAGGGTATCAAGCAAAGTCACTAAATATTGTCAGCGACAATTAAACAATGGATAGCTTCATTACCGTCTCGTATTTCAAATGTTCATTTTTGGTTTCCATGTCTTCTTTGTTCAGAACACGTTACGCGACATGATCTGGTAATCCTCTGTCCTTTCAGCCAATAATGATCCGAGGAGCAAAAAATATTTGTTTGTTTGCTTTCTTGTGCTTTCTTTTTGGAAAGTGAAACTACGCATTATCAAATGAAACATGTTTTTAGCCTGTTGTTCATGTACACTTCAGCGTGATGTCCTAAAGTAAGTCTGCTCTGCATTTAAGAGTATACTTCACGACGAACCCTTAAGTTATTTTACTTAGGGCATTATTACAAACAGTTCGCTCCTTCAGCTCGTACTCTCGGGGTTTCTGTGTTTCTCAGCTCTGTTTTCTGATGGAGTGGAGCTTTTGTTGCGATGATGATGCCGACGATGACTATAAAGATGATGATGATGATGATGACGATGATGATGATGATGATGATGATGATGATTGTTGCAAGTTCGATGTTTTTAGTGGTAGGTATAGTTTGTAGTCTAATCAGAACACAGGGATGTCGGAACTCAACAAGGTTATTTAATCCACACGAACGCAGTAATTCCACACAAGACTTCACAACAAGCACACGCTAGGCTTTTAACTAAACTTGAACTCCGTCACTCTTGTATAAACACACGGTCTCCGCCTTGATATCCACGTAACCTCTCTGTTACACTTCAACAAACACGACCTCTGTCACTCTTCAAAGCCTCCAAGCTTTACACGTGACCTTCGTCACACTTCAGTAAACAATACTGAGTCACGAGATAATTCTCTCTAAACACTCCTGGGAAAAAAAACCTCAAACACTCTTGGGATAAAAACCATCTAAAAACTACACCGATCTACTTATATACTTTTCAGCATGAGGTTCTAGAACTTCCCGGCTCTACTAAATAAAGTAACATTACAATATAAAACTATTTACAGCAGCAGACGTAAACGACTAAAATAAATTGCCTAGTCACTGTGATGCGACACTAATTAATATGCGATAAGATTCCAAACTAAATTAGCATATTCGCGAATGTTCCAAGTCACGCAACAATTTTTCAGAGCAGTGATAAAGATGCAACTACTCGTACTTCTCATTAGAAGGGTCCCTGTCTCTCTTAGGACTCCTATTGTGGTAGCGCTGCTGACGATCAGTATTACCAACAGGGATAGTCTGACGTTTTACCCCACCCTGCCCCTCATGGGCACTATGCTTTACCGCTCTTGCTGACCATCACTGTCGGAAATATCAATTGTCAATTCGCTGGCTTGAACGCATAGCAAGACGTTGGGGAAGCACATCCATCACGCTCTACTTGGGCACGGTGGAGAGAGGTGGATCGACGGCGCGCCCGTTCACGGTTATGCGCCGAGCACAAACACCGTGTTTCAGTATCACGGCTCTCATTGGCACGGCTGTCCTCGATGTTTTCCAAACAACCGGAACGAATTTGTCAGCCACTGTAAAACACGAGAAGAAAATTATCTTGCAACAGTGAAGCGCAGAACAAAACTGCGAGAGGTTGGCTTCCGCGTCATTAGGAAATGGGAATGCGAGGCCCACGCATATCTGCGACGCAAACTCAAAATAGCTGATTTGGAAGTTCTTAGAAAAGTTGGAGAGTCGCAGGAAAAATACTCGAACCGCGGTAAGAGAAGAGTTTATACCGGAAGATATTTACCTATTGACAGGCAAGCAGCGGAGAGCCGCAGTGGAATGGTGCGATCAGGTGATCTACACTGAGCTGGCGGAAGCTGTGTATTTGGGGGCACAACCAACAGTACTAGTTCTTCCCGGACAAAGCTTCGTTTCGGGCAATCGCACAAACAATAGATGAGAGGCTAGTCTGGCTCGGTAGCAGCACTTTCAAGCGTGCAGATTTGAAAAGACCAGGAAAGGATCTGTAGCCCTTTTAGCTCCACACTCAAGCTCGCCAGCCTGGTACAGATGTTATACTATGTGATAATCATTTGCACATTCACTTCCACCTTGGTATTTAATCATATGCACTTGCACTTTAATTGCATTATACAGCATTGTCACGCGCGTATCCGATAGTATGTATTTATTTGCATCGGCTTAATAAATGTAGTTCAGAACATGTTACCGAACGACAAACACAGATAACGAACATTCACGTTGGACGGTATTTTTTTCGTTCACACCAAAAGGTCTTGAGTAGTATGGAGTAGAAGGTTTTGCCACAACACCTTTCTCTTTGATTGTTGCAGCAGGCTTTTTGCCAGTCAGGCGGGCCACCTCATTGTTCAGAGCGGAAACAACGTCAGGGAGCCTTTAATTTTGACCCACGCAGTCGACCGCTAGCCAGAAGGCAGGAGCATTTCCACGTCACACGGATGGCCAAACTGACAAACACTCGGCGAGCGTGCGGTTGAAACGCTCCACAATAGCTTGGTCTCTTGAATTTCAGCACGCCCGCAACGAATGCATGTTTTGTGGTTTTCCATTCTTTGGTCACACTTTCCATAAACTCGCGGCCAAGGTCAACCTGCAGAATCTGAGGCCAAGTCAAAGGGCTGTGCCTGTAAATCGACTGGAAAGCCTTCGAAACTTCGGCAAAGTCTTTCGAAGACAGAAGCTCCTCTTCTTTGCAACAGCTGGCGACGTGGACAACGGTCAGTGCGTATTTGCAAACTTTTCGGCCGCGGCGCAGCTTCTCATGTGGCAGAAAAAGAAGGTCCACTTGATGGAACGCTTTAGGTGTCGATACGTAGAATTTCGTGTGGGGAGTGTAGCTCAGGGCAAGAAGATAGATCTGCCAAAGAGCCTGTTTGACAAGCCACTGCTTGGCCGTTTCTTCAGGGACTTTCGCAGATTCTGCTACTTTTTTGATGACAGATAGCCTTTCCAATAGTCCTAAGGGCTGTAGTAGACTTTGGAGAGCGAGCCACCATTACTTTACTTCCGCGAAAGTTCAAAGAAAGTAAAAAGCTGCATAGTTAGCACTGAGGATAAGCACGCTGCCGCCGACAAAAAAAAAAACTCGTCTTGTTTTTGCTGCTTGCTGGGCTGATAAAAGTCAAAGAATTGAAGTTCTTTTCAGCGGGGAGATTTGCCGGTCTGGATTTGCCTGGTTATAGGGTTTGAAAGCGTAATCAGTGTTCGTGAAGTTGATGTCCCAGTTGGTTTTGATCCACTCAAGAAGCTTGGTGCGGTGGCGAGTGTATTTCGCCAGTTACCTGATAAGTTTCAAGAGCTTTGCCATGCCGCGTTTTCTCTTCTAACGCAGCCTTTCCATCGACGCCAGACAAATATTTTGCGAGATAATTGCCGCCGGTGAAAGCCACGGCGTTAAGAATCGCGCCTCCGATCATAATTGCAACCCTGGCCATTTATTGCAACGTTCTTATTTTTTAATTTGTTGGAAGAATCTTCTGGCCCTCCAGATAGTGTTTGAGCGCTACACTGCCCGCCATGACAGCTGTGAACTTGGCATAGTTCATGACGTTGCTGCTGGGATCAGCGGTGAAGGTCTCTTTCAACACCTTTTCCGCAATCCAGCCGATTCCAGCCGTCAGGTCGGTAAGAGTGGCGGCATCCGTGATCGTTTTCACGAGCCACGTAGGGGCCAAACCACCCCCCAAATGTTTCATGAAGGCTATATTTGTCAGATTATAACGTCATAATTGATGACGTCACTTAAACGTGTTTTAATTTTTTTAAAATCTCATAGTGAAAGTTGTATCATTGGAAAGGCCTTGACTTGAAGAGCAAAATACCGAAAACCGTTCTTTGATACGACTTTTATTTCTCGAGTTATGGCAGATTAAATATTTTTTTGCTGTCCCCCCCGGGAATTTCCTTAACCATACTGTCCCTCTATGAAGTCAATCTCTGGTTTATTTTCTACAGGTTTTTTTGAGGAAGGCTAATAATTTAGTCAAATGGAAAGCTCAATAATGCCAAAAATCGTATGGTTTTAGATTTTTAATTTTTGGCTTTATTAAGGTGGCTCAAAACAGTTTCCAGCACTTTCCAAGACGTAGATTTTGATGGGCCATTATTACCACTCTTTATCAGTTGATGCTACAATCATGGTATCAAAAAACTGCCCAATCATTGGTGAACACGTTGGTATTATTTTCGTGACACAATGGGTTACCATAGCAACACTATAGCCTGCTAAAAACACCCTTAATTCTTTGAATTTTCGAAAATTTAAGGTGGCTCTGAACCTCCTTCGTAGAATTTTTTTTAACTTTGCAAAAAGTTGCATCTTATCATGTTGATTACAATTCGATGATAAAAAATGGGGATCACCGAGCTCGTTTTTGAGTTATAAGCGCTTAAAGCTAAAATTAAGGGTGTTTTTAGCAGGTCATAATGTTGCTATGGTAACCTATTGTGCCACAAAAATAACAGCAACTTGTTCCCCGATGATTGGGTAGTTTGTTAATACCATGACTTTGGCATCAACTGGTATAGAGTGGTTATCATGACCCATCAAACTGTGAGTCTTGGAAAGTACAGGAAACTGTTTTCAGCTACCTTAAGGGCGCGTTCGTTCGGGATATTCCGGAATAAGAATATATATTCCGGAATATATTCCGGCTATTCTGCTCCTGGGAGCAGAATAGCCGGAATGGAAATCCAGGTATTCCGGAATGAGAATAGCTCCCAAACGAACGCTTACTCGCATTATTCCAATTATTCTTATTCCGGATTGATCCCAAACGAACACGCCCTAAGAAGATATTAATAGTTAAAAAAACTGGTGACGTGACAGGTTTATGACGCAACAAAACTAGTTTTACCGCAAAAATACTAGAGCGAAAATTTTTATTCCCATTTTCTTCTTTTATTCTAGCTATGGTCACCTGTTACATCACATAAGCAACATAGCTGGATTTGCTGGAACAAAATTACGGGTGGAATTTGGGGATTTTTCTCAGGGGGAGGAACTCACAGTTTGCAGCTGTAATTTTTCAAAATTAAAAGTGCCATATCTCATTCAATTTTTGTGATATCGACAAAATTTTTAAAGGTTTCAACTCTCCTTGACGTGCTCTTTCCAACACATTATAAAAAGACATGCATACTTAAAACTTCAAAAGTGGCGAAAAACATGACGTCATCATTGTGACGTCACACATTTAACATTTCCTGACATTTTTCATGCAAAAATAATTGGCATCTTGTCTTCTTTTTATTCACCACGTTTGGTGTAGATAGAGTCAATACTTTTGAAGTAATGCGAAATAATGTGAAATACCCAATAAATCGTGAAACATTTGGGGGGGGGGGGGGGGGTGGTTTGGTCCCTACGTGGCTTGTTGTTGAACCTGGTCAATGTGTAACCGGTGTTTTTTTTTTCTTTCAAAACAAAAAAAAAACTGTCTTCGCAGCGAGTCTTACATAAGTGCCTTTCTCCTTCTTTCAATTAACACCCATCAATTTGCATATTCGCCTTTTCTTCTGAGACAGGGTCTTTCCAAGTAGGGTGCTTTTCTTCTGACCAAGTGAACTGCACAGAAACGAGATGGTGGACTGTTTTCAAAACCTTTTCGTTGAAGTTAATCCAAAGAAGCCCTATCCCAAAGATAGCAGCAGTGAAAATGAAAACTTGTTGGATGTGAACTTTTAGTTTCATTGTTGTATACTCTTGTCGTAAATGTTTAACTCGTTTTGGTCCCTTCTTCTTTAGTTTTTTTTATCGAAACCTCATCACACATCTTCAATAATGATGTATGATGAGCATTCGTAACAATTACAAATGTTGCTCATGTTTGCCCCCGAACGGATCTGGGGGGGGGGGGGGGGGGTTCATTGTTTCGTAAGATGCGTTTAAAACCACGCCTGCTCCCACAGAAGCAAAAACATCGAACAAAAATGTTCGGACGTTGAATTCGCCTGCATTGTTGTTGTATATATCAACGACAGAAAAAGTTCAATTGAATATTTTTTTTAGTCCATCGGGCAGATGCCCCTTCTTTGACGTGGCGCAGCTGGCGGTGCGGCATCAACAGGCGAAGGTAGAGGTGTCTTTGGAGGCCTTTTGGTGAGAACGGTTTTTTTTTTTTTATCTCTTCACGCTTATAGTAGATCCCCACCATTGAAATTAACGACAATGCTGATGACACTCAGCCACAGGGTGGTGGTGAGAACATTTCTGGTGTCTGTGTCTGAACTCATAACGGTGTTTGTGTCTGAACTCACAATGGCAAGACTCGACCTTTCCGCCGGCTCTTTAAGTTGATGATTTGCAATAATGGCACGGGCTTCATGTCCCTTCTCTATGCTTCGCGGGCCTGTTTTGTTGTCGCACATTCTCGTCCCCAGAGGCCGCGATCCTTTTGGTCAGAGACGGAGATCGCGACCTCTGGCTTCACAGCGGTCAAACGATTGAGCATTCGCGTGAACACGCGCGTGATTTACGCACTTCCGGTCACTTTCCCTCTTCATCCCACAAAATTTCCACGGTCAACCTCCGCCACTCGAGCCATCTCGGTACTAAGTTCAATCATTCTGCCCCTACAAACGTTCTTTTCCCGAGTTTTACTGCTTAGGCAACAGCCTTTCTGATCCGAAAATCTGCCCCAGAGAGACCCAAGACAACTATCGCGATAAAAACACAAGTCTTCATGTTTCGCTACGAACTCGTAAATTCGACAAGAAAATTCACTATTGTTGCAGAGATAGTTTCTTTGTTGAAAAAGATATATAAAAGAGATGCCCCTTTTAGAGCTGTGTGTAAGGTAAAAACCTTAGCTGTCTTGTTTTCGTCTTATCCTCGCGAAATGAAACACATACCGCGAAATTTAAACATGCCGCCATTTTGGCGCTTGCTTGTTTCTATAGAAATGGTGCAATCCATTCCCGCGCGCGCGCGCGTGGCTTAAGCATGCGCACTCATTTGACCGCTGTGGAACCTCTGGCTAGGTCCAACACCGGAAGTCCTTGATTCACGGACTTCCCGTCACTCTGCGCATGCTCAGAGTCAAGTCTAACAAATCTGATTGGTTCTGGTCTCAATCTATTGTATTTACAAAACCATTCAAAACCGGAATGTCGTTGTACCGGGCCAGAGGTCGCGATCTCCGTCACTGACCAAAAGGATCGCGGCCTTTGGGGACGAGAATGGTTTTCGCAGCGATAGCTTTGCCCGCCGCCACCTTTTTGTTTTTTTTTTTCGGTCTTGTGCTTGGATTTTCTGAAGTCACCTACTGTTGCGTGTCCACAGGTTGCGGAGGAGTTATTTGTTCATCTTGCTTCAAAGTCTCGGCTTGCGTGTCCGACATTGTTCGCTATTAGCCATGGATTTTTTTGAAGTCACCTGCGCATGCGCAGGTTGTGGCGTTTTTTAATTGGTAACTCTTAGCTTCGACTTGTTCAACACCAGTGAAATCAATAGGTTTTGCGGTAATTGCTCACCTTCAATTTGCTCACCAGAAGTGTGTTCCTCTTCGACTTGATCAGCAGCGCAGAAATTGATATGTTTTGTGATGATCAGCATCGCGTTGGCCACAGAAAGCAACCGCCCACATCTCAACCCAAGCCCGCCCGCCAAGTCAGACATCTCTTTTGTAATGATGTAATCGTTTTTGATGTCATTTTGCAGGGCGTCGGGGTCTTCAAGCCCTTTCGTGGCTAACTCAAAAAAAGCTTTCAATCAGGATTTCAGTGGTCTTGGTCCCCACGCAGGTCTTGTACCTTTTGCAGTAACTCTGAACGTCTTTGTCGGGTGTCTTGTTTTGTTTATGCTGCTCAACTTCAATCTTTTTAAGTCTTAACACACCGTCATCAGTGTTATCAGGTAGATAAGTCAATATTATTTTTTGTCCATCGTTGAAGGTCAAAATGAGTCAACGCCAACCTCGTTGCCACAGTCCATCCTCCCTTGCGAGGACGGTCGGGGAAGGAGAGAACCCTGGGACGAGTTTCGTAAGGCAAGCGAAAGGATGAACCTTCCTCGAAATATTAAAATGTTAACTGACCCTTAGAGAGATTGAACTATAGAAATTATTTGTTTAACCAGAATCTTGACGCAATTTCTTCATTCCCTTTTAGCCAATACTTTTTGGTTTAATAGACGACGTGAACATCTTTTACACCAGGAGCTAGGGCTCCTGTTCACACCTATTTTAGAAATTGTAGAGCTTATAAGATTAAAACGTTTTCTTCCTGAGCTCCAATAAATTCTGAACTTTAAACATTTGTTAGTCATTTGTTAGACAACAGCTCCTGAATTTCTTTCTATCAAATTGTGAAGCTGATACCAGCATTGTTCTTTTATTGATCCTTTTATTGAAAAGTACTCATTGAATAAACCGTTTGCCAGAGTGTTTTGTGCTTATAGTAATTATGTATTCACTGTCAGTTTGTGTTATGATCGGTTATTAAAGAATTTTCTCTTATCGTCAGGTGGAGGGGCAGTTTGGGTTTGTCAGCGATTGATATTTTAGACCTTTGCTCATGGGGTAGCATATTTAAATAGTTTTAGCAGGCGGCGACAATGCCAACAGCTCTTTTCACAATTAATTATACTTGTGTCATTTGCATTGCAATATTCTCCAACCTAAAAGTGTTTGGTTTGTAACCAGGAAGTCTTAGCTGCTGCTGTAACCTTCTTCAAATGAAAAAGTAAATGATCAACGGCATCTCTGATGTTATGTGAATAAAAAGAAAGAAAATAATGTACACTAAATGGAAAGGAAAGGGGTTATGTATGCGAGGAAATGTTCGATGGGGAAGTTATCATCATATGCGCAATGGTCGTAAATTAAGAAGTGATTGGAAACAACGATTACGTCATCGTGTGCATCAACTGAATTCCGCGACAATGACGTGAAACTATCGGCGAACTCCTGAAGAAGATCATAGATAAGAACACTGCAACTGTAAATTCCAGTTTTATGTTACCGATGCGGCAGCTGAAGGAGAAGAAAGAGAAGAACACGAATATGATATCCAGGCAGAAACACAGATTCAGCTGATCAATGGACCAAATAAATCAGTTCGAGAAAGCTCTTGAGTCTGCTAATGAGACGTTTTGCTGTTACTTTGTGGAAAGATAAACAATGTTGAAAAAATATGCTAGAGAAAAGAAATCAGGAAACGAGCAAGATCGTGCTTTATTAGTCAAGCACCTTAAGATAACATTTTGGGTGATGTTTATGACAACTGCTATTTGCTTTCTCATACCTCTAGTGATTGACGTTAAAACCATCAAGCATTCAATACAAACTATTATAACAAACAAGACGAAGCCACAACTATAAAAAATATATAATCAAATTATTGTTTTGCTTTTAAATTACGTTTTTCAGTTGGACTGTCACACATTTTGTTAGTACGATACTTTCTGCTTGATTTTCCCACATTTGACATTAAACATTTATGAAATCGTTGTTTTCCTAACGACAATTCAACCCTTTGACCTCTTTGTTACCAAGGATAATAACGGGAATGATTTAATTTGTTTAGCGGAGTATCGACTGCAGTTAAATAGACTGAAAATACTTGAAGACGGTTATCAGAGTTTATTTATTTGAAAACAAATATAGTGCAGGTTGACAAATTGCATAACTCATCATATAGAGTGATTTTACTTGACCCGTGAAATATA
>JAHPZR010000295.1:37500-59744 GCA_019787425.1 Platygyra sinensis | reverse complement strand
AATCCCTAGTTTTTCAAGGTATTCTACACTTCTACACATGGAGAAGTGTGGAATTAAATCAAAGTGTAGAACCCGGGATTTCGTGGCCAGTACTGGACATTTATGTGAGTCCACAACATTTTGACCACTGTGATAACGCGTATCGTTGTCGATAAGAGTACAGACCACGCTAAAACACATTCAATTTGTCTTCTACCACATCCAGATAGCAAAATAATATTTGTCTACTCGGACTTGAAGTGCACGCGCTGCATTATGCAAATGAGCTTCTTGTACGCGTCAGACTTTCCTTTCAAAAACTTTTACAAACTCGCTTAATATGCAGAAACAATACGAAAAAAATGCTTGGGAAACGAGAAATGACACGAACTCGTTGTTGGAAAGAGTACAGACCACGATAAACCACATTTCGATTTGTTTTTTACCACAATATCAACGTCAAAGAAAATAATTTTCTTCAGAGCGCGAGCTGAAAAAGGCATTGCGTGACAAATTGACGCGAGCAGCGTAGTATGGACTCTAAAGACTTCTGTTGACTTCTGTCTGAATGAACAAAAAACTTTAAACTCTAGAAAGGGCCAACGGACAAATCAAAAGTACCGGAACCTGGTAGGTTCTGATCAGCAAATTTAAAGGCTTGAAGAAACTGAACACAGAAAGGCTGACCGTACGGTTGGGGTTAACTGTTTTGTACTTTCCAATATTTCGTCAGGCACGGCCTGACTTCTTTTCTCAGTTGTAAACAGTCCCTGAAGAAGTCAGGCCGTGCCCGACGAAATATTGGAAAGTACAAAACAGTTAACCCCAACCGTACGGTCAGCCTGTTCTGTGTTCAGTTTCTTCTGTCTGAATGTTATGTTATAAAACAAATGGTAAACGCCATAGCGTGTATTATTGAGTTTTTAGACTACTAACAAAATCAAGGCGCGCGCTCTGATTGGTCACTCAGCTATTGTTTATTGTGCGGAAACTCCCACGAAAAAATTCGCGCGTCTCTCAATTATTCTATAAAGCAATAGACCACAAGTTCTATTGTTTATAGGCTGATAAACCACTTGGGATTGGTAGAACACGCGAAGAATTCGTAATCATCGCATCGGCTCGTGAATTAACAAATTCTTCTCGTGTTATCAACGATCCCGCGTAGTTTATCAGCCTTAACCATAGTAAACTTGTGGTTCGATGACTAAATGGATGCACTTCGGTAGTGTTTGCTAAGTAATCAAGAAGCTAGATCGCACTCGGTCATCGCACTCGTGCGACTCTTACCGCTTTTGTCGTAGCTTAGCAACCATCCCGCGTGCATCCATAACTCATTATAAAATGAGAATAACTCTGGTAAAGGAACAAAAATGTGCCATTAAACTCTGAATTGGAACTGTTTCTTTAAACACCAGATCTAGACATATATCAATATTGCATGGCATTATAGACGGATTGAAACATGTCTCGTTGTTTGACATGTTATCATTATTTAAAAGTTCTTTTTTCTTTGGCCATCGTAGCTTAATGAGAATAGCACACAAACTGCAATTACAAACATGACAATAAACGCATGTTAGAAAACAAATTATTTAACTTTAACTTGAACGTTTCGTATGTTTCTACATACATCTTCAGAAGTGACCGTTATAATACAAGTAGCAACTAAGTTTAAATTTTAGATAAGTAACTAAGTAACAATAACAATGATAAAAGCTGAGCACAAAAAATATTTGCGTCAAAAGATGCAAACTAATAGAGGTAAAGCTTTCGCTGCTTACATTATCGTTTAGGGTCGGTTTGAGTTCTTGAATTAGAAGAGTCTCCTTTATCTTGCAGTGGATATCAGAGCGACCTTTTGCTAATATTTAACTTAGTTGCTACTTGTATTGCTAACGGTCACTTCTGAAGATGTATGTAGAAAACATACGAAACGTCAAGTTAAGTTAAATAATTTTTGTTTTCCAACATGCGTTTTATTGTCATGTTTGTAATTGCAGTTTGTGTGCTATTTCTCATTATCATTATTTAGCTTGAGGCAGTGGCACAAACAGCCCCGAGCTGAATTTTATATAATTTTAAGGTAGAAATTGATTTTATAGCAACTTCTCACGAAACTTTTTTTTTTTTGAATATCAGTTGTTTGGTCACGTGACCTTGATTTTTACAGAAATCATAATTTGCAAACGTTATTCCCAGGATAAACATATTTCAATTTTAATCAAGCTAGGGGGGGGGGGGGAGTTTATATGATACTCTTCCCAGGAACTTGGGGGTTTTCAAAGTGTAAATTTCTGTTTAGAAGATTTTGTATATTTTTGTATATTTTCAGTCAAAAAGTTTCGTTAAACATATTTTGAATTAAAGATGGCGACTCAGACGGGAAAACGTACTGCACAACTATCTGCGCCCTGGCCTAACTTGCAGTTCAGGTGATAATTCAAGCTGTAATGGCTCGCAGTATCGCTCGGTTGATTCATTATACTTGGCAAAACATGCAAATTTTGTTTGGGCATTTTATTGTTAGGAAAACAGTCCTCCCTGCCTGCTGAGAGTTTCTCTTGCTTATATACACAAAAAAGCCAGTGCACTATTTGTGCGCATTTCGTTTGCCACAGTTTTACTTGTGAGACTGTGTGTTATTGAAAACGTAAGTAAATCGTAACTTTTTGTACTTTTAAAAGGAAAATGACAATAAGTGAACTGTATGTATACCCACTTATTTCCATGAAATGCAGGGTGATGAGATTCCAAGTGCGCCTTTATGAATAAGCATCACAACAGTATCATTTTCATATTACTTCTATATGAACAGAATTAAATTATGCGTGTTTTGGTGACATTTTAGTCGACATTTTATGAAAGAGGACACTTTGTGATGCTTATCGTAAAGAGCATGCTGTCAATCACCTGCATTTCTGGACATATCTGTGTATACCAGTGAAATTACCTTTGTGCCTGTTAAGCAACATGAGGTCTAAACTGTCTTACGTTGCCAAGTGGCAAAACAACGGGAACTGCACGGTTGAAAGTACTGCAGAATATTTGTGAATACGCCCGCTATGAATCCTGGCAACCGCACGGCGTAGATTATGGGATTTACTATGGAGCTGGCCAGAATGTTAATAAAACTGTATTTCTGGTATGGAAGTATGACCTCTGAGAAATGTCCAGGAATAACTGGCCATTATAAATGTCTATGGCTACGAATGTTTATCACTGGATAAATAACATAACAAGACACAAGTGCAACAATGAGCGAGGTACCGGTCAGTTTTCGTTCTCTGAGGCTAGCTGCATCATGGTGATATGGATGACGACTGCGTCGAACTTTGACAACAATTAGAATATAACAAATACAAATAAGAAATACTGAAATTAGATAAAATGGAAGATTCAAGATGTAATTAACGTAATATGTGGAAATTCCTTGTTCTCTTAACACAATTTGAACTGATTCCCTGGCTGTGGTCTTTAACCAAATGACAATGATTCTTACACCGTAAATCCATTTCTTAATTAATAAACCGATGCCTGAAAGGACAAAATCTGGCATGTACACGTTCTAATGAAACAAAAACCATATTGAAAAGAGATGTGAAGGAATATAAATGGAGAAACGCCAGTTTTATGTAGAATGACCAAGTGTTATTTTAGTTGAAATTCCACAGGTCACAGTAACGTGAAAACCTATTCGTAATCTGTAACGGGCCAGAGACTGCCCCGACCAAGAGGTCGACCAACGCGAGATGAATGATCAAGTATGTACTCCGGCGCTGTAGCTGGCGCTGCTTCAAAAATATAATGATGGTGACGATGTTAAGAATAACTATCGCCAAGCATTTAGGGATGAGCACAGCAAGCCATGAAATGCAGTCTGAGGCAGGAAGGTGAGCCATTATCTTGTTATAGTTGGAGTGTGAAGTACTGTTGCTGATATTTGCAGTCATTATACTCCTTCTAACGGTGCCAAAACCAAAGCACCTAAAAATTCGGACTATCAAATTGGTTTTGTTCGGACTAAAAGTTAGTATATAAACAAATCTTGTTACAAAGAAACTAAAATTGAGTCTTTTGATGTTGTTCTGACATGTTCGCAGACCATAACTTTGGTAAAGATGAAAGTAATTTGTCTCATAGTAGCAACTGAGTGATAACGGTCATAAATGCAAGTGCGGCCGTAACACTACTTGAACAGAGATCTGAAAAAAATTTCAGGCTCTGAGCGGGATTCAAACCCACGACCTCTGCGATGCTGGTGCAGTGCTCTCCCAACTGAGCTATCAAAGCCACTAGAAAGATAGTTGAACTCGCGCCCTTAACGGGGCGTTTTTTTTTTTCTCGCCAATGGTGACGATGGAAAAACTAAAGAAAGGTTAGTCCTGTTGTTTCTTTGTGCGCCTGTTTAATTTCCTGTCATTGCCGTCCTTTGTTTATTTTTTTTATCCTTGTACATGGCTTTAAGGCGGCCTTAAAAGTAATGAAATCAAGGTGAAATATGGGTGATGAAGTTCAAATTCTTTAACACATACCGTTTTCATAAATCCAGACATGTTCATTCAATATGACTGAAACGAAAACCAAGTCACCTAAAAAAGGGCTAAAAGATAATGTATAAACGAATAGTTCTGCAACGAATATATCACTGCGCTTTCTGTGGCTGTTGTTGTTTTCTGAAAGTCTCAAAGCAAAAATCCTTGAAAGAATAAAATCATTTTGTTAACCTACTCTTAACTAAGCGAAATTAATCTTTTCTATTAACTAAAGCAGCATTTCATTTCGAACATTCGCTGAATATAATTTTCTTTCTCTTCTTCTTTACCCCGGATCGTCTCTCTAAAGCGGCCTTCACACGCAAACTTAAGTTGGCAAACTCGTGTTGGAAAACTTCAAAAAGTTGGCCAATTCGTTCCTTCACACGTCAAACTCGTGGCAAATAACAAGCACGGCAATTTCCAACATGGCCGCTTTTTAGTGCAGTTTCAATCACGTGCAACAGTGAAACAGAGGATAAGAAGAGAAGAACCAGAAAGCGGTTGAGAATTAGAAAGGTTTGGAGGAAACCAAGTTTGGCCGCGCGCTCCTCCGTTTTGTTTTATTTGTTTTCAGTATCTTTTTAGGCTATAGATGAAACTTCCCGAACAGCGGGACAATTGTGAACCGCTTTGATATTAAATTTTAAAGTGTTGATTCGCGTCCCCCATTTTGTGAAGTGTCACGCAAATAAATCACGTGAATAGAGCTCGTTTTGATTGGTTGAAAATTTCGAACACATGTTTGCCAACCGTTCACACGTCAGATACGAGTTTACCAACACGAAAAAGTTGGCGAAAAAGTTGGCGAGAATAGAGGCAAGTTCTATTTGTCGCCAACAGTTTGCCAACTTGTTTGCCGACTGTTTTTGTGCCGTTCACACACATCAACTTGAGTTTGCCAACTGCCAACTTTAGTTTGCCGTGTGAAGGCCGCTTTAGAAAGTTACAGCTATTTTATACTAAAGTTAAAGTGCCTATGAAATAAAATTTTCGCCTACTTTTTTATTTTAAAATATTGAAGTCTATGATCCTCTGATTCGTAATTTTCGAGTTTGGGCTTCTGACAAGCGCGTACGAATTTTTTCTCGAGCTTCAAAGTTAGCCAATTCGTGTCAAAATGTGCGACATTCCGCGTGCGGTCAAAATATGCAAATTAGTACGCTGACGTCATAAGGTGTGTAAACCCTTCAAGTCTTCATAGCATCTGAAAGGAATAAGCGAAGGAGTGAAAAGTTTTTCGTTTCCGGAGGGCCTGTTTTCGCGAGCTGCGAAACACCACTTACACGGAAGGCACTGTCTTGCTTATATTTTTGAAAGACGAAGTCAGAAGAGCACATTGCCTGATTTCATACCGTGAGGGACTAGGTACGAGTCTGTTAATTATGGGATTAGCAACTATTGATCCCCATAGTCAGAAAGAGCACACCGAGATTCATAAAATCCCCAAGTTTGGTGTTAATCAGGCTAGTCTTGACTAAGATACAGGCATTTAAAAACGTAAAAAAATTACAAAGAAATGTATGGAAAACCGGCCAAATCCGGACTTTTGTCCGCATTTGTCCGGTTTTCCATACATTTCTTTGTAAATTTTTTACGTTTTTAAATGCCTGTATCTCAGTCAAGACCAGCCTGATGAACACCAAACTTGGGGATTTTATGAATCTCGGTGTGCTCTTTCTGACTATGGGGATCAATAGTTGCTAATCCCATAATTAACAGACTCGTACCTAGTCCCTCACGGTATGAAATCAGGCAATTGTTAGCGATTTCTTCCGATACACCGGCCCAACTGTAAAGCGACGAATGCGTCCGTGTTGTTCCTTCCATTTCGAACAAAGTTTCCATCGACGGCTTTTAAACAGTAGAGATCCTCTGCAATGGAGATGTCTTAATAAACATTTAGTGGCGGTACTCTCGAGTCTTCACATGAACCGGAACAAACTGAAAGGGAGCGAAGATTTCAATTGAAATAACATTGGCCTCGCATCATTAATTGTGATTTTGCAGGCAGGCATGATTTCGGCTGATGATTTCTTGCAGACTTGTTATCAAGACATGTTAGCATGATAATCCTAATGCAAGAATGCGATAGCAAATATAGGGAAATTTGTTTACACAGAGCATTTATAATAACTCAGAGCCGAACGAAAAGTTGCTTCGGGTTGTTTCAAGGCGTCTTGTTTACTCGTTGTAATGTGTGTTGATATAGGTAGGATCTACGAGGGGAGGGAGAGAGAAAGCGAAAAAAAAAAACAGCCCTCCCTGGTAAGATCAGGAAAGTAGTACACTGCATTCGAGTCGTGTTTGGTTTGCCTTAAAACCGATAAACCAAAATTTATCACTGAAGATGATAAAAGCCGTTCGAACCAAGCCGTTCGGTTAGCGCGATGTCTGTTGCGTGACAGTTTTGCGATACAAATCGACACATTCGAATATACTGAGGACAATTTGTAACCGCAACTTTTAATCTGTCTTGAACAGGGTATCAACAATCAGAATTCTGTCTTAAAAAGGGTAAGAAAATCGGCGATATTTGTCTTAAACAGGGTCAGGGTATGAGAGGCCGTGCCGCAACTCCCCACCCAGGGATATATCGAGTACCCCCCCCCCCCCCCCCCGGGAGCACGGTACTCTTTTACTTTTCGGTCTGAGTTTTTGAGACACCAAACGAGCATGAACTAGCAAACTAGCAAACATGAACTAGCGTGTGAACGAGAGTATCTCCCGGAGTATTTTCGACGCCACTAGAACTTGTAATGGATTTAATAAAACAACGAGAACTGGCAATGGATTTGATAAAGTAACTATGTATATTCTCCCCTCCAAGAAGAAAGGGGAAATACTGTTTGAAGCAACTAGAACATGCGTTTGGTTGAAACTTGATGTTTGCAGCATGTGTGTCAGATTTTCAACACAACCGTGACCCAAGTGGTTTAATAAATCATCACAGAAATCAGGTTAAATGTTTTGCCAAAGCGAACAGCGCTTTAACCTTTTTCACGACAGATTTATGGTTTGCCAACTTTGGAGGGATAAAAAATATATTGTGTGCGCCTGACCAGCGCTTAAATTCGAAAATCATCAATCAGTGCAACATAGACCTCAATTTTCTGGAGTAAAAAAGGGGGCTTAAAGTTCATTTCATAGGCACTTTAATATCGCTTACCTGCCAAATTAAATTAACTTTAACTGGTTTTTCTTGTAGAAACCCTTGAAGTTTTCAAAACTGCGATTGAAATTGATTTCATGCTGTAGTTTTCTTCGATTTGCCTAAGACGTCATCAGTCCTTGTGCGGAAATATTGCGTTCTATTAATATTTCATTTCCGCTGTCCATTTTCCAAATACGGTTTGTTTTGATTCAAGCCCGTGTAGACTCCAAGGATCGTAAATATTATTTTATTCTCTCTTTTAAGAATTTCTGTATTGAGGGTTATTTCATTTTTGTGTTTCATTTATGTTAAAAATGCTGTTGTATTTGCTACCACTTACAACTTTGTTGCAAAGAAGACGTTTTTGTTTTGTGTTACCCTGGATACGAAACTTGATACAAGCAAGGAACTTAACCTTAGCTCCTGGAGATACATTATCCCTAAAACCCTTAATATTGTTAAGCGCCTCTCAAACCTGACATCTATCTACATTTTTTATTAAATCCATTTTGAAATCACTGGTTATCTTTGCAATCTGATTGGCTCTCAGGAGTGCGATTTATTCACGAATCGCACTATTTTTTGCTCTAAATCGCACCTTTTTCTCAGCCAATGAGAATGGGACAGTAAAACAAAACAACCAATCAGATTTCAAGGTTAGTTTGATGTAACCAATAAAATTTTAGGAAAATGAATGACAAAAAGCCCCTATGTTGCGAATTTTGCAACTACAGGGCAAAACTTTGTTATTGTTGTCTTTTCTTTTTCAAGACAATTGACGAATTTAATTAATTACAGTTTCTGAATAATGATTACGAGCTCCTTCAGGCTGAAGACCTTCTTTACAAGACGTTTCCAACATTCAGTGTTCATTTTGACGAATATTTTGGCATTGTTTCTTCAACATTTGCTCAAGATTCGTGTGATACCGAGTTCAGCAAAACATAAACGAACGAAAACCACACAACAACAAATTCATAGCCATCTCAAGAAGGTACATGTTTCCAGGTTCGCGGTAGTTTCAAACGAAGCAATACAAGAGCTCAACTCTATCGCTGTGAATAACCATACGTAGTCTTTCGACCCGCTCCACCAAATAGTGAATGAACGCCATCTTGAAAAATATATCTTGAGACAAACGGCGCTGCACGAACTTGACAAGGTCCCAACTATAAAGTTGTAGGCAGAGATCACAAAAAGAAGCAGAGATACTAAAGAGCCTGAATCCCGTAAAATCATGCAGAGTGCCTTTGAACGGTATTTAAAAGAGAAAACTATCCACAGCTGGGCATCGTGCAGTCGAGGGAGTTTCGCAACTCAAAAGAAAATTATCCATCGCAGAATTACACCGGTTGCACCCTCAAATTCCTTCTCTAAAGACAACGAGAAGTCTCAGCCTCAACCACAAAAGAAAGGAAGGTCTTCCATCATTGATTCAGGCGAAGAAAATCGAACTTTGATGCATGAAAGAGACTATTTTCGTTCTCACTTCAGAACTACTTGTTTGTTTGTTATGCTTGAATGAGATTTCGTCACAAGAAATCGTTTTGCATACTAAATGAATGTCAAAGCATTTCTGGTTCCGCTATTTCTAACAAACCTGCGCGGCTCGGCTTCGAACAATGCATCAAAATCATAAAATTGTGCGATTTCAAAATGGATTTAATAAAGTGGTAATTGAACTTCGTGTCGTGCAATTTTGGCCTGAAATCATACTTGTGATTTCAAATCGAACTCGCGCTGCGCGCTCGTTCGATTTTGAAATCACGCGTATGATTTCAGACCAAATTGCACTCCACTCAGTTCAATTACCATTATAAATCTCTTGGAGAACAATTTACACTTATACGTCATTCGGCAAGGGCATGAATTTGCAATTATGTTCCCACTAGCTACAACTCATTTGGAATACATATAGCATGTTACTCAAGTTGGTAGATAACTAAAAATGAAATTCTGTTTTCCTCGTCTATGTTTTCAGGTGTCACTTCGGCGGTTTATTGACCTTCTTTATAACTTCTTAGGCTTTTAGTAAATGTCACAAAAACGATTTATTTCTGAGAATGATCAACGCATTTATGTCATTCACCGATGGCCTAAATTTCCACTTGGTTTTCACTGACGACAACTCATTTGGAATCACCCGTTACTCAGTAACTGAGTAACAGAGATATTTCCTTTTACTGCATGGTTTATTTTACTTCTAAACCCCTCACTTTCGCATCTCCATTTATGATTACGTAGCTATAGGCGATATCGATAAGTCTCAATTTGGTCGAAAAGCTAAGAAAATCTCTAATCTTTCCTGCCGCATTTTGTATGCTCTTGACAAGTTAAAACAGTTCCAAATTCACTGATTACTACACCAAGTTTTAACGTTATTTTTACTTCTGGCTAGCAAGGATAATAAGCCAGGGTGCAATTTTTTATTTACAACGAACCCTTCAGAGCATTCAGAGATGCGGATACGATTTATTGTGTGCACTGAGTTCTTCGCCTAAAGTGGTTGTCTCCTACACAAGCAAAACCATTACACTACCAAGAAAATTCGATAGTCACAAGATAAATCTCACCACGTCGAGTAGATATCCATAGTGCTGTGTTTTGCATCTCCGACTGTCACTCAGGAGAACGATTCGGGCAGTAAGAAAGTGGTACGTAGTTCCTGACGACTACAAAACGTGTACGACGCAGTCGTTGTGATGGAGACTAAACAATTCATGTACAATTTATGAAAAGCGACGCGTTTCGTACCCAATTTCCTGTTTGTACAAAACGTTTGGAAGCTTTGCCGTGCCGTGGCTGGCTTGGAAGTTTTCTCGACACATTGCCTCCCGAATCTTTTTGCCAAAAACACATTTCTTGGAAGTCAGAAAATAAGCCAAATTAGCTCCGATCTACTAAAAAATACATTTGCAACATGACAGCATGCCATTCTTTCCACTAACACCACTTTTTACGACATTTTTGCTCGGGCATGCAGAGAAATCAAAATTTCGGTTTTGGACGAGAAAGTGACCTACGTCTTTAGGCTTTTCTTTCTTTTTTTTTACGCCTTTCTTTTTTCTCCTTTTCTTATCTTTCTGCGGCAATGATTGACCTTCTACTGTGCTTGCTTCCAGTTCAAAAAATTACAAGAAAGCGTCATCGAGACAGGCAAATTTTACCATAGGGTAGCCACGTGTAGTTGCAAGCAGTTTTTCTCTGAGTTTGTCAGTCAAACTTCTCAGCATTTTCGTGTATATTTCAGGCTCCACTGAGCCGATCACTCTGTACTGGGTATTATTGGAAAGATCTTTCCTCCTGCAGAACTTGAGTATAGAAGATGCCAATTTTGGTCAAAGGTCATGACGTCAGAAGAGAAACAAAGGCCAACGCTCGTCACGGTCGTTAACTGCCGGCACAGGAGTCAATGGGTTAATAGATTAAAAAAACGTGACAACTTGCCTCCAGACTCGTACCCACTACTCGTCACTCCCTGGGAGCTTTCGCGAAGGAGCAGGACAGAGCGACGACTGTCTTTTATAGGCACATCAAAGGCAGTGGTATGTACTACTATTTGCAATTTTGTCAAAAAGAAAACACGTTTTTTTCTTTGTGTTATCCTGAGTAAATTAAATACGAATAACGGAGCTTACCCTTTGTTCCTCAATTTGAATGAATTATTCCTGCTGGTATTAATTGTCAAACGACGTTCACACGACGTTCATACCTAACACATATATGTCATTTAGCCATTGCATACGAGGCCGTCAAAAAAGATAGTTGCAATTTTGAGACATCTCCTTTTATTCGTATAAAATTCCATTTTCAGATGTTGATTGTCTCCGTTTGTAAACCGGCAAAACATGTGAGACATAAAACAAAACATGATTCCAGTGACAAAGGCTTTAATTAATAAAGTATTGTTTACAAGCATGTCATGCCTCACCAAACATAAAATTTCTGTATTTTTGAAATAAAAAAGAAAACAAGTGAATTACCAGTGGTAATCAATTGAGTTTAATTCTTGTTCCAACTAACTTTTGAGAAACATGGCGTCTAAGCTGGCCTAAGGTTGCGAAGCGGCATATCAGGTTGGTTTGCACGGTTGAAAGTCCTGCAGAATATTTGTGATACACTCGCTCTGAATCCTGGCAACCTCAGGGCATAAATTATGGGATTTACTATCGAGTTGGCCAGAAATGTAAATACCACTGGTGTTCTTATATGGAACAATGACCGCGAGTAAAGGTCGAAGAATAGTTGGTTATAAACCTGTTCCATTGCTGTTAATGTTATCGCTGGCAAATAACATAATAGAGACACAAGTGCAACAATGAGCGAGGTACCGGTCAGTTTTCGTTCTCTGATGCTGGCTGCACCATGGTGATATGGATGACGACTGCATCGAACTTTGACAACAATAAGAATATAACAAAGACAAATAAGAAAAACTGAAATTAGATAAAATGAAAGATACAAGGTTAAATTAATGAACATGACGGAAATTCTTTTCGTATTAACACGATTTCAACTGATTCCCTGGCCAGGGTCGTTAACCAAATGACAGTGATTATTACTCCGTAAATCCATTTCTTAACAAAACGATGCTTGAAAGGACGAAATGTGGCATGTAAGCGTTCTAATGAAACAAAAACGAGATTGACAAGGGAAGTAAAGGAAAATAAATGAAGTAATGCAAATTTAAGATGAAAGGACCAAACGTTATTCGAAGCAAAGAGGTCCCGTTGATCACAGTAAATGAGATTTCTAACAATCTGCAGAGGTCCTGAGACTGCCCCAACTAAGAAATCGACTATCGCCAGATGGATGATCAAGCATGTACTCTGGCGCCGTAGCTGGCGCTGCTTCACAAATACCATAATGATGATGATGTTAAGGATAACTATGGCCAGACATTCAAGGATGAGCACAGCAAGCCATGGAATGTAGTCTGAGTTAGGAAGCCGAGAGGACATTCTATCGCTGTTGTTTAAAGAACCATATTGATGGAGTCAGACACAAGTCACCTAAATATGAAAAGAAACTGTTAATATCCAAATAGAAAAACTGTAAAAAAAAAATGGATTACCTAAGCGATATTGTACACACGTTATACACAAATGTATTTGCTATTTTTTGTCTTGTTTCATTTGTTATTTTTCTTAGAAATCAACTTGTTTGGATATTTATTAACTTTCTCGACGTGAAAGAGACATTTTGCAGATTCATTGTTTTAGACAGTTTTTCCGGTATTTTGAAATAGATTTGTTTGGGACCTTTTATTTAAAAACTCTTGAATCTTCCTCTGGAAGAACTTCGCAACAAAACCGCCAGTGCCAGCCTATCAAAATTCCCCAAGAGGTTAAAGAAGGCTTGGAGTGAGTCTTAACGTGGTAAATCCACGATCAGTTCATCTGATTGATTTCGAGTTAACTAGAGACAAAACACTTCCGTTGTTATTGATTTCGACTTCGGCACCCTAAATCTATCCAATTAGACGCTAATCTTGCTACAAAGAAACTAAAATTAAGTCTTTTGTTGTTGTTCTGACATGTTCGCAAACCATAATCTTAGTAACTTTTTACATTATTCGTAAGCAAGACCAACACTTAAAACATTTATATGATTTTCTTTTCCCCTGACCGCCTGAATCATAATCATAATCATAATCATAATCATAATCATAATCATAATCATAATCATAATCATAATCATAATCATAATCATAATCATAATCATAATCATAATCATAATCATAATCATAATCATAATCATAATCATAATCATAATCATAATCATAATCATAATCATAATCATAATCATAATCATAATCATAATCATAATATTGAAGATCCGTTACCAGGATTCATGATAAAATTAAGTGTAAACGTTCTCTGGTAAAAAGTTTAAAAACTATGAGCTTTCGACAGACTGAACTGCTGTCTTCAACGGATAAAAACGTGTGAAGAATAAAAGCGAAATAAATAAAATAAAACGGACACTGATTTCGCATAAAATTAAAAGATAAAAGTATGTGCAAAAAAGAATGTTAACAATGCTAAGAAAATTAGTGTTTCTTTAAGAGAATGTGGTATTGTCTTGGGAGCGGGCACGAATTATTGTCCGCCCCAACAGTTTTTGCCGTGTGCCATGACTCCAATGTCTTTCTACTCCGATTGTTCGCTTTGTCAATAATCATAATCATAATCATAATCATAATCATAATCATAATCATAATCGTAATCATAATCGTAATCGTAATCGTAATCATAATCATAATAGCGGAGCTCCGGCGGCCCAAAGGACCGCCAAGCGGAGCCCCATACCCATATAGGGAAATAAAAGAAACCCATGTATTGATTTTCTCATGTCATCATGGCCAGCGGTAGTTCTCGTGGGCGCGTATGCACAACAACAACGACGGCGGTGGCGGTGGCATTGGTGGAGTCGTGCAACATGGTGGCCATACTCCAAATAAAAGGTTGACAGAGACATGCAGCCTTGCAGCAGTATACCGTGTACTTTTTGATATACGACATCATGTTATGATCAATTGACACCTGTCAAATTAAGTTATCCGCTGACCAGTATCACTTGACCATATCGTGGGCTCAAGGTTGTAGCTCATCGAGGTCACGTGTTTTATTAAAGTTGACCGCTGACCAAGTGCTGGTTTTCGATTGGATCGCTGGCTCATGTTTAGGTTTACTTGTTGAAACAGAGCCGGGTTTTTCGGAAGCCTGTTAACTCTAATCCAGGTTTAAAAGTAAACCCCATTTTAATTGTTTCTTATCTATAAATGTTTCTTTTGTGTGTATTAGTTGGCTGAAAGCTAACAAGCTCAGTCTAAATGTTGCTAAAACTGAGCTAATGATTATTGGATCAAGACAAAGGCTATCTGCCCAATGTGACGATGTAGAAATCAGAATTGATGACCAAATTATCAAGAGAGTCGTTCATACCAAATCCTTGGGTCTTACCATAGATGCTCACCTCTCTTGGGGTAATCACGTTGAAGAGATTTGCAAGAAAGTCTCTTCAGCTATAGGCGCCCTAAAACGTGTGCGGCCGTTTATATCCAAAGAAACTGCAATTCTAATTTATAACACCTTAATTATGCCTCATTTTGATTACTGCAGCCCCGTCTGGGACTGTTTGAGTAGTTACTTGAGTGATAAGCTCCAAAAATTACAGAATCGCGCAGCCAGAGTTATTACTAAATCACCCTTTGATGCGAGCTCAAACCACCTTCTCTCCACCCTCAGCTGGGAGAGGCTATCTCTTCGCCGAAAGAAACAAAAAGCCTTAATGATGTATAAAACCATGAATGACCTTGCTCCGGAATATTTACAAAGTCTTTTCTCTCAGCGTCACTCTGCTTATAACTTAAGAAACTCTGAGGGAAGGCTGACCCTGTCCAAACCAAGCACCAATTATTTGAAACGAAGCTTCTCTTACAGCGGGGCCATGCTATGGAATAACTTGCCCAAAAACTTAAAAAATGCTGCATCCGTTGAGCATTTTAAGCGAAATATCAAGAAGGTAGCTGATATATCGGATTCCCACACGGCAATCATGTAAAGCAGTTGTAATTAGTTTTAGTTTTTAACTTAAGCTTAACTGATGATTTTCCGTGTTTAAATAAAGATTTACATACATACATACATTAGTTTGGTGATTATTAAACTCAAAATAGAAAGCCAAACAAAACCCGACCGCAAAGTTAGAAAACTCAAATCAAAATTAATTCAACCTTATCCTAAGTTAGCCTAATCGGGCTACAGGAGCTCCGCTTTTAGGGTGACCTAAATCTATATATTACAAATATATACATGAAAGCTCATATATTTGAACTGCGCAGAATGATATGAAGATATGATTGGTCATAGTAGTTATACACACAACTTAAACAGTTGTAAAATTAAAACCTGAATAAAATTAGGCTTAAACTGGATTCGAACCTATGAGCTCTGCAAAACTGCTGCAGTGCTCTACCAACTGAGCTATTAAGCCAGCTGGGAGCTGGCCTCTTTGTGAGCTCATAATGTAGCCATAGGAGGTGTAGAATACTTAACAATTATCCAGCGAAATCGCGCCGTAGGCCGAGTCGGCTAAAATCAGACGATATTCCGCGAGATTGAGCAGGATAATTGTTTTATTATTCAACAAATTGATAACAAAGTTGATTTCCAAGCTCGTAACATTTTTAAACCTTTCTGTCGACATTCTTTCACTTCACTTTTTCTTCCCACGTACGAAGCTACGTATATCGCCTGATATCTGTTACCTACGGATGACAGATATCGAGAGCATCATGACCATATTTGGATAGTGTTACAATTTGTTGAATAATAAAAATGAATATACGAAAGTTCATATATTTAAACTGTGGAGGATGATATGATTGATCATCGTAGTTATGCACACAACTTAAGCAGTTGTGAACTCACAAAGTGGAACTGACCCGTCACGTGACATTAACCCTGCTCACTCAAATTAATATGGCGGGCACTATGGACGATTATTACCTCTGTGGGGAAGATTTCGAAGTTACTTTGGATATCCTAGAAGGCGATGAAGACTTGAAGAAGCAATTTGAAAACTCCTAAGTGATGTAAGTACAAAATAATCCGTAAAAATCTTTGCTTTTGTTTCGGCTGGAGCACAGTAAATTTATATTACTCGAGCTCATTCTAACATGTATCTAAAGGAAAAGTACCCAGACTATCAGCGATAATTTAGAAGTTAGATGACTCTTGACAGTCTTGGAAGGCCTTAACAAACTGGCGTCCTCTTTCGTGCTGAGTTGTTTCTGTGGGCACCCCGTAGAACTATCTATAAGCAGGGGAAATGTAGTATCGTAGGCCTTAGGCCCAGTGCATGCTGGGGGCCACGCGGGCCCGGTTACCCTTGTCGTTGTAAAATATTACCCAGAATGGCAGCCAAAGTCTATTAAACCAAACTGATTTACCCTTGTAGCATGAAAATCTACATCCACAAAGCCAATATATAATCGTTGAAACAGTGCAGGTTGATCAACTGCTGAAAGTTGACATATTTCTGCCGTTTTTCCAGACGTGTGTGTTTCAACATCGTAGATGACGAAATTGTCTGGAGTATCCTGAAGGGGAGTATCAATCCCATTTCCCAGCCCATATTTTTTTCTAAATCTCACTTCCCAGTTCTCAAATCCCATTCCCAGAGCCAGAACTCAGAAAAGATCCCAGTGTTATACAAACCAGCTCTTTTTCTTTGAATCCACAAAAGTAGGGCTTATTAATACGACCCAACAAAGACCCAAAAATGCCTTCATCAAGGTGTTCACATTACATTACATTTCCCCATTACATTACATTTTCACATCAACGCATTACCGAACATAAGTATTCGTCTATTGGTAAACACCTTTTAGAAGCGCACGGTGACAAAAATCTTCTTAATGAGGGTCAATTTTGTGTTCTCAAGAAGTGCCACGGAAAATTTGACTGCCTCGTTTATGAAATGTTATTCAACCAAGAACTGAGGCCTAGCCTTAACACTCAGTGACTCCATCAGTGCTAAACTCTTCGTTTAGCTAGCAGCTTCTTTTTAATTAACTATTGTTTTTCCTGTATTTAACGAATATTTATACTGATTCTTTTCACTTGATAATGACGTCCGAGAACGTCGAGACGTCGTGTATTTTAACCGTTTTTAAAGATTTTTTTTTTAATTTCTTAAATGTTTTTAAGAAAAGTTTTCTCGCAATTTCTTGTGGCTAAATGTTTTAAAAGGTCGCTTTTTTTAAAAGTCGAATTTTGTTGAAAAACACAACCTTTCATCCTGTAAAATCTCTCTGTAAAAAAAGGGACTGTCATTCCAAAAGTGAGAGGATGGAAATAATTGAACTAATCTGAAATAATGGCTACTTTCTGCTGAACGTCATGTGACATGTCACGTGACCTGTCAGAAATACCAATTGTACTATAAAATAATCAGGACGTGAAAACCTAGCAGTGTGCTAAATCTGGTTCCATTTCCATTTATTCCTTTAGAAGCCAGTGGAAGCCTTTGACCCAGGCCTTAAACTACGTACGTATATGTAGTATGCTGCTGTTCAAATCCTTTTCGCAGCTTCTTCAACTGACGTGCCAAGCCATCATTGCATATTCACACAATGTAAACGTGTCTCTCAACATGAAAGGAAGATCGAGCGCCTCCAGTCATTGGATCTCATTTTGTAACCAGGGAGTAGTGACAAGTCCTGCAATGCTGTAACTGGATAAACAAGCTCCAAAGAAAGCGTTAGAAATATTTTTTCGACGTTTCTCGATCCCCGGATATAAGTGATGTCTCGACTGGTCATGGCTACAGAATGTTTATCCCATTCCCATTTTCGACATTTTTTCCCGTTCCCAATGATCAAATCTCAGTGCCAGTGACTTAAATTCCATTTTCCCCGGACAAAAACAGGCCAATCTCAGTTCCCATTTTACTCCTTCACAACCCTCTCTAAAGAAAATGTTTTCGCCACTGGTCTGATGGTTAATTCAGTAATATATGTTTTAAAGCGTTTCAGCTCCTCACTTGAAATTTTCAATGTGGAATTCTTGGACCAGTTTGGCAGAATTGTTTGGATTGATATTAAGTCCTATTCCATTCTGACAGGTGTTTCCTTCCTTAGCTTGTTTTTCACCATCAAGATTTGACTTCTGCTTACATATTTGAGCTCTTTGGCATTTAGGTTGTCTTGGGTAGCCTTGTGATCCATCTTTTTCAATGTAGCTGATCCTGTGTGTACCACTGAGGTTCAATGTTGAAGCTCTAAAGTGTTTGGATAATGTACTGGATATCCAAGGTTTAGTTGTGAGATGCCACAGGCCACTCGGAAGTCATTGCTCTCACTTGCACCACAGTGTCTAATTTTTGGATTTTTGAGCCAATAATACTGTTTAGGGCCTCATTTCTCTGTGAATTTGCCCCAGGTGATAACTTTGCAACTACTATGTCAATACACTATTCATCAAAAATTAAGTCATCGTCATAGAGATATTTGCTATAGGGTATGTCAGAGTGTCTATAGTTAATAGGGTCTTTCTTGGCACAACACCAGGATTTATCACTATTTTTGTGGTTTCCAAACGAATGTGTTAGAATGCTTTTAAAGGATTTTTGAAGGCCTGATGGATTTCCCTTATTTTGAGACACGCTATAAGTAAAACATTTGATAACTTTCTATGCATGTACAATGTCTGTCCGCTTCTCTACAGGATAAGGGACGTTCTCTTTTACATATGCAGCTGTTGTGCAGTCTTTATCTCCGACATAAACAGATAGCTTGACATTAGAATTCAGGCTTTCAGTATGCAATAGACTACTGCCTTAGGTTACATTGCTTTTGATGATGTTGCATGACTGCGTTGACAATGGTATTTTCAGTTTTGTTTAGCATTTGTGCAAACCCTGCAGGATTATTCTCGCGTAGTATAATCCAAAACCTTCCCATAAGTTACATCCATGACTACAGCATGACCAGTTGATGAGTTATGCCCCTTTCCCCGTTTTGCCAACCCATGACATATGAGCAGGGGATATTAATGCCGCCTTGGTCATCTGCTTTTATGCCCTTTTTAGTGCAGAGTTCACTATACTGTATTGGAATGGTTTGGGGGTTGACGCCGCTAACGCACTATGGGAGTAAGGCAATAAGGTGTAAACTTTAATGTTTGTTTAATTAATCAATTCCAATTAATTAATTAGCCTTGTTTTGAGGGGGTGGGTTAGGTACCTTCGATTGCTACGTAAAACTTACTACACTTACATTTCTTCGTGGATAACATCACAAAACTATATAGATGGTTCCAATATTCTCTTGTTATCCTAGTGGTGCTATTCTCTTAAGACCAGAAGTGATTTGCTAGAAGCGCTGGCGTAGATTGATTCCCATTAGTGTTAACGATATGTTAGGTAAACGATGCATTTCATACACAATTATACACGAACGTTTAGTGGTTTTCCTTGTGGTTGAACACAGCATATAAGACGCATGCGCTCTAGCATTGTCAACATGATACAATCCGTTCTCGAGTTCAGATTCAAGCGTGCAATACCACACTCTCGTCTTAACGGGGGATAGCAGTTATATTTAAGGTAATATCAGTTCTCACTTTTAGTGCAAAGAACGCTTTTGTGACAGCTTATCTTTTGGAATCATCCCTAGCTCGGTTCAAAAATGTCGTGTGCTGTTCTCAAACTATTTCGTGTTTGCTGAGCGTTAAGAGGCTGTCCGCGTAAGAACGGATAAGGCAAATTTCGGACCTTCACCGATTGGCCTCATTTTTTCAGTGAAAGTCAACCATTATATCCAATGTACAAATATCGCATTTATTCCAATCAATGCGATTTTTTTCATTTTTTCGAGACGGTTTTCAAAGTGACCTCGAAACTGGCTAATTTGCCTCGGCAGACTCTGAAATTTTAC
Source organism: Platygyra sinensis (assembly GCA_019787425.1). Lineage (NCBI taxonomy): Eukaryota > Metazoa > Cnidaria > Anthozoa > Scleractinia > Merulinidae > Platygyra > Platygyra sinensis. The sequence continues at coordinate 39,631 of JAHPZR010000295.1, read as the reverse complement.
TATAAACGTCGGACGCTGCGAAAATTCACTTTTTTATTTCAACAGGCTGAACATTTTACGAGCAAAAGTTTCATCTTTTCTCAATATTTTAACCGTTTAACAATTTTATTCTGTTAAATTTTAACGGAGTTATGAATTTTCTAAAATGCCTCCTACTAAACACTGGAATGTGCCAAGCGTGACATACCTAAAGTAAAAGCTATTTTCTCAAATGTGGGACCTGATCTAGAAACGAATCAGTGATAACTTAAAAGTACTAACATCAATGTAAAAACGTATAGAATAAAATTTGTGGGCACTCTCCACTGCGTGCCGTGCAGAGCTCCACGATTTTGCCAAATATTCGCCATTTTGATGGTAAACAAAGATAACGGCCCTCCTACTGTAACGGAAAAAAACATGAACTGTAATCGCTTGGAAATAAAATAATCATCACAATTGGTCAAATTGTGGATTTTAAATTAGACTATCCGCGGTTTAGCCGTTGTTTCGGGAAAATTCTACCTTCATTTGGTACTATAAACAGTGGAAACGATAAATATTTTTCCCATAGCACGTATGCAAATTACAAGCACTGCAGCCGGGTGAGTCATTATTGTTGCGATGAGACGACCAAATGCTTAAACTGATTTCTTTAGATATTTTCTAAGACAAATAAGTGTTTCTTACCTGAAGAAAAAATTTTCTCAGCTCTCCTTGCAAAAGCTTTTCTTACCGGTTAGAGAGCTATCTTTTCATTTCCCACGATGCGGTAACGCATTGTTTGCTTTCAAAGGGTCCGGACGCACTGGACTGACAAAATTTGTCTGGCCCTTCCAAAAACCTCGACAAAATTTGTCTCTGCCAAATTTTCAATTTATCAAGCGTGGACGCGCTGAGACCCAGCAAAATATTTGTTAACCGCAAGTGTCAATCACACGGAAATAAAACACCATCGCTTGAGCGCTGTTCACGGGAAACGGTTACATGAGATCTCAGGAGTCATAGGGTTATGGTGATCTTTAACCGCTTCAATCGAATATGTAGCCTCGGCATATTATCGCTTGTATTCTAGTTATTTTCTTCCTTGAATTCGTTCAACTCCAGCAGAGACAGTTACTACTTCTTCTATGCTAGTGGAGGCTTCATCTTGTTCGACTGCAACAACAGATTTGTCCGTAGAAGGCGGCGCAACAACAGATTTGTCCGTAGAAGTTGGCGAAATAATTTTGGCGAGCGTCGGACTGAAATAATCCGACTAAAAATAGAGATCAAGTTTTCTTGATTGACATTTTCCTTCAAATTATAGCGTGTAAATTAACAATTAACAGGATGACGGCGTCTTTGAAGTTTGTAAGCCTTGACAAAATTTGGTAGATCTAAAAATCACCGGACGCACTTGTCTCAGCGAACTGGTGACAGATGTTTTCGCAAAATAGACAAACTCTTGCCCAGTGCGTCCGGGACCAAAGCTTTACTTGTTCGTTTCACTTTAACTGAATTAAGCCGACGAGCCACGTTAGCTCTTTTGTCCAAAAAATTACCTCTTCTCGAGAAATTCCGTAGTACACAAAAATTTCTGCTGCTGGAGTTACTTTAAATCCAAAGATTTTGCATTTTATTTTCGCTAAGGGTTTAAAATCGGAAACAATTTTGTTCCAAATTCAAAATTTCATTAGGGGAAAAATTGATACTGCGTATAAAAAATGCGCACTTTAATTTCAGCTTAATTCGATGACATAACAAATCTTCTCCCCAATTCATTCGTCTTAATGGCACAAAATGTCGGCTAAGCAAAGTAATTGTTCACTTTCACGAAACACTTCAGACTCCTTGTGGATTCCCGAGGGACAAGGAAAGCCATGTTTTTCTGTAGGAGTGCAACGCGGACATCTCTGCGCATTTGTCGAGAAGTCATTTATCGAAATGTGGCGATGTTACTGAAGCCGAGCTGATCATGGCTAGAGCGGGTATTCGTGGGATGTCGGCGACGCAACTCACACACATCACCATCTGCCCAAGGCACAGACACTCGCTTGGAAGATTCTGGCGAACGCCAAAGTCATGCCAATACCCTGGGCATACCGGGAAAGTTACAAGTTTGGCGGGAAAACACGTCATAAACTTCCAAATGGCCGAGAAATATGTTTTC
>JAHPZR010000295.1:17500-32500 GCA_019787425.1 Platygyra sinensis | reverse complement strand
AGAATTTCTTACGCCCAGTAACATTTTTTCTTCACTGACATTTTGAATTTTGAACCAATTGTTTCGGAATGTACCCCAGAGAAAATATATCACGCAAAACCTTTTGAATTAAAGTAAATCCAGCACGAGAAATTCTTGTGTACTACGGAATTTCTCGAAAAAGTGGAACGAACAAGTGAAACTTTGAAAGTAAAGATTGCGTTACCCCAACTTAATTGAGAAATGAGAAGATCTCTCTAACCGGTAACAAAAGCTTTTGCAAGGTCAGGAGGCTGGGAAATTTTTTTCTCTTGGGGAGGAAACAATTTGATGCCTTAGAGCTGAAATATATAAAAGAAATCAGTTTAAGCATTTGGTCGTCTCGTGACAAAAGCTTAAGGTGGCCGAACACAGTTTTGTCGCGCGCTCTTGCTAACGCGATTCAGCGCGCGCACAAGTATTGCATAAAAACAAACATGGCATAAATGTCTGCGCTATCTGTACTATTTTTTCACAAATGAACACAATGTCTTGAATTGATGGTTTTACTCTTTTATTACAAAGGTATGTTAGAAAGGTAATGATGCAAAGAACTCAGCTCTGCTATTTCTTTGTTGCTAAAAGAACCCAGTTAAATGCAGCGCATGCGTAGTAAGTCGAAAAAAGTGCGATTGAGTGAAGAATTTACTTCTCGGAGGCGCTTATTTCTCGAGAACCACTCATTAGAATTTCACGACATTTTGCACGAAAATACTTTAGGAAATAAGTAACTGGAAGATTGAAAAAAAATTGAACTTTAACAAAGGAAATTCAAGATATGCCAGTGAACCTTCAAAGAGGGATAATTAAAGATCTGTTTGTTAAATTATTGTTAAAATAACGCTAACTTGCGAGTATCGTTACAAGCTTGTTGCATGTAAATTATAAAGAAAATCTAATGACTAGATTTTCTGCAAATAAACAAAACCGATTTTAAACACCTATTTATATTTGATCATGTTGCCATGGCAACGGTACATACGTCAGCTTAATTATCAAAAAGTTGAAGTTTGTGTTGTTAACTTGCTTACTGCCATTTTTGGTGACCAAAGGATCAAGGGTTTTAGAGAAAAATGTAAATGAAACAGAGGTATCAAAAACTGTGTTGAGCCACCTTAACCGGCTGTAGTGCAAGTAATTTGCATAATGATGGAAGAAAATATTCATCGTTTCTACGGTAGACTTTTCCCGAAACAACGGCTAAACCGCGGATAGTCTTATCTAAAATCCACAATTTGGCCAGTAGTGATGATTATTTTATTTCCAAGCGATTACAGTTCATGTTTCTTCCGTTACAGTAGGAGGGCCGTTATCTTTGTTTACCATCAAAATGGCGAATATTTGGCAAAATCGTGGATCTCTTCACGGCGTGCAGTGGAGAGTGCCCACAAATTTTATTCTATACGTTTTTACATTTATGTTAGTACTTTTAAGTTATCATTGATTTGTTTCTGGATCAGGTCCCACATTTGAGAAAATAGCTTTTAACTTTAGGTATGTCACTCTAGGCACTTTCTATTATTACATGTAAATTGATTCTGAAAAACCCCTGTGGGAGAATTGATTAATAAATTGTATTCCGGTGTTTAGTAGGAGGCATATTAGAAATTCATAACTCCGTTAAAATTTAACAGAATAAAATTGTTAAACAGTTAAAATATTGAGAAAAGATGAAACTTTTGCTTGTAAAACATTCAGCCTGTTAGAATAAAAAACTGAGTTTTCGCAGCGTCCGACGTTTATAGCAAAATTTCAGAGTCTGCCGAGGCAAATTAGCCAGTTTCGAGGTCACTTTGAAAACTGTCTCGAAAAAAATGAAAAAAAAAATCGCATTGATTGGAATAACTGCGATATTTGTACATTGGATATAATGGTTGACTTTCACTGAAAAAATGAAGCCAATCGGTGAAGGTCCGAAATTTGCCCCCGGGGAATTCGCCTTATCCGTTCTTACGCGGACAGCCTCTTAAACAGGAACACGAATGGCTCTCCTCAGCCGCTTGTTTATTTTCTCCCTTATGAATGAGAACAAGAAGTTCACAAATGTACTCACCCGAAACATTTCCGAGTTAGCGGCATTAAAATTAGTCGTGTCGTGACAAAAGAAACCTCTCAAATATTGCTGCGGACACTGTGGCACTTACGGAAACCGCAAATAAATTTAGTCATTCCTTGAGAGGACTCATTGACCGATGTAAGATATAATATCGATCAAGTTGAAACGCTTCTCGGTTGTATTAATCGATATCATTGTGTATTTTGAACTGGTTTACTGTTAACGCTAACGGTGAAAACCTAATAAGAACGAGTGCTGTTCCGAGACACGACGTGACTATTTGATAATTAAATTAGTAATTGTTTATCGATGATATGAAAATTTGCCTCTTGAATGAAACAAAAAGTGGGTTTCTTTCGTGAGAACCGTCCCTTTTCGTCACGCAATGGTTGTTCTTTTTCCGGTCTCAGTTGCGCCTTTGCAGACACTTCAGCCGTATTTCCGGTGTTTCATGCCCCAGGGAACTCAAAGTGAAGCCCCCGACCATGAAAAGTAAACCTTGAACACTCTGCGACTTTCTTCGAGTACGATCACAACTATCCTCTCTCTCTCTCTCTGATGTCGGCGCGATAAGTACTGCGAACCGGCTCCTCAGTTTAACCACGTCAGTAGAAGACGAAAAAAGTACTTTTAGGCGAAAAAAGTACTTTTAGGCGTTTTTTGATGAACACTTGCTCCGGACAAAAAGGATAGCAGTAAGTTGAACGCGACTCGCGATAAAAGTCTCGAAGCCATGTTTATTTCTTTGTTTTTTTTTTTTTTTACACTCCCGCGCTCGCGCCATTCGTACTCATGCTTCGCGCATCAAAAAACTATATAGAGCCACGTTAAAAAGAAATTTCGAGCTCAGCTCATAATCTAATTCCTTAATGGAACAAGGATCTATCATACAAAGAAGAAAAATTGCTTGTGTTTAAGCCACCCCTCCCCCTCAAAAGTCAAATGGTCCACCCCTAGGGTCATTCCTAGAGCAGGAGCTCCTGCCTAGAGTCATTCCGTGGTGGAAACAGAGCTGATGTGAAAAATAAACAAATAATACATTCTATATTTCTAAAACGAAAATCGAATCACCTAAAAAAGGGGCTAAAAGATAATGTATAAACGAATAATGCTGCGACGAATGTGTCATTGCGCTTTCTGTGACTGTTGTTGTTTTCTGAAAGTCGCCAAGCAAAAATCCGTGAAAGATTTTGTAACGCACGAAATAAAACTTAAAAACAAAAAAAAACAGCATTTGATTTCGAACATTCACTGAATATCATTTTTTTTCCTCTTCTACTTAGAAATTCACAGTTATTTTATACTAAACTTAATACGGCTTACCTTCAAATTTAAATTAGGAAAACTCCAATTTCACACAGAAACAACTGCAAGAATGCTTCACTTGATTCTTAAAAAGAGATAAAATACTCAATGTTGGAAATAGTGAGATCACCCGACAGCTGATTTTGAATTTATAGTACAGGTGAAATAACTCAATTTTCTAACGAAACCAATCATTTAAAAAGGATTGATGCAATTTGACGCTTCGGAAATAAAACTTACTTCGTTTGTTTTGTAAGGCACACATTGGCAGATGTCGATGAATCTTTCCCTCCTTAAAGTAAAGATCAGGGTTGATTTTTTCATCTATAGCGTCATTTCTTCAAATAAAGCGAATAAACTTCGTCTCAAAGTTAACTGGTTTTTATTGAAGAAATCCTTTCAAAACGATGATTGAAATTGATTTCATGCTGTAATTTTCTTGTGTTTGCCTAAAACTTTATTTCTTGTGCGCAAATACTGCGTTCTATTGATATTTCATTTCCACCCTTCATTTTCAAATACAATGGTTCTAACTTTTAAGAAATTGTGTACTGACAGTTAGTTCATTTTTTGTGTTTCATTTATGTTAAAATGCTGTTGTATTTGCTACCACCAGAAGCTTATCACTTAGTAAGTGATAAGTGATAAGCTTCTGCTACCACTTACAACTTGATTTTGTTGCAAAGAAGACGTTTTTGTTTTGTGTTGTCCTGGTTACGAAACTTAAAGTGCCACTGAAACGAAATTTTCGTATGTGAGATTTTTGCTTCGTAATAAAGTTTCAACCTTACTTGGAAACACTGCAGACTTTTTTTTCGCATACGGTAAGCGAAAACTGCTTTTTCAACCGTTCGAAGTTGGCTGGTTAAGCCCAAAATTGGCGGCCATCTTGGCGCGGCCAAAACAGCCTAGTGACGTCACTGGTTGTATTAGTCTCGTGCCGCGCTGAAAATTTAGAGTGATTATGGGAGACGAGGATACTGTTCGAAGCCCCCAAAAAAAACATCTTAGGGACATCTCAGAGCTTTAAATCAGATACTAACAGTAGCCTTAGCCATGAAGAGCTGGAGAGGCGATCCTGGTGCTTTTCAGTCTATTTTATAATTGAATAGTTCCAAGGTAATTTATGAAAGCAAGCACGCGAGTGCGAGTTCCGAAATCGCAAAATGCTCGGGACACTTAGTCAAATGGCCAGCACTCAATTAAACAATGTCTACACTCATAAAGTAAAAAAGACCTGAAAACAAGAGAAAGCGGCTTTTGAAAATATTATTCGGACTGCTGGTGCACGAATAGCAGCAACAACGCTTCAAATTTTCGAGTCGCTTTGCCTCGAGGAAACCAGACGCTTTGCGAGTTTCACCGCGGACGAGATTGTGTTATGGTGACCTTTATCCAGACGTATCTGCTACATCCTACAGGTTATCACAACATCAACAATTAAAGAAACCCTCTACTTTTATGTGGAGGGAGCGAATTTGAAACTGTAAAGGTAAACTAAGCTGCCATGACCCAACACGTATGCTTTCAGGAAACGAAAGAAAGCGTGACAATGTCGGCGGCGAAAAGTCATATATGCAAATTGGTTCGAAATCTTTTTTTAAAAATAAACCTTCGAAAGGAGTGAAAGCTTGTCACGTTTTAACGAATTGCTTTGAACTTGAGTACTATTAAATGAAGATCATCGACATAAGTACGCGCTAAAGAACTCAAAGTAATCCATCGGCCGTGATGTGAGTGAGTGAGTGAGTGAGTGAGTGAATACTTTATTGCAATTGGGAGATACGCGTAAAAGAGAAGCGAAATTCCCACTTTGTTTATAGTACACTGACTGACACGTATGCGGTGATAATCGAGCGATAAACGGCGAACCCTGCTGTTGATCACAGTTTTCAAAGATATTCTCTGTCTACCATAACAACTCTCACGGATTAGAAACATAAAAAGATGCCCTCTGTATGCAAAGAAGTACTCCACTCAAAGCTTGTGGACCATTAATAACTTCGTAATTGTGTAGATGTCTGAGGCGCTTACTTCTTTTAATGCAGTAAAGTTTGCGAGGATCCCGGGCGAGGATATATTTGAACCTTGTTTATAGACCTTTGATAAACGTGAGAATCCAAATTACAGAACCAGGCTGAAAACAGACGACAATATATCGTGTTTAGGCTTCAGGATGTGATGTAATAGTTGCCATACTCGTCTTCGAAGTCTCCAATCGAGTACTCAAGATGTTCGAAAAATATAGCAAGCTGTTCTAATCTGCAGCATTCATTTTGGCGAACCTACACTCTTTTGCGCCCTCCAACGTTTATGATGTGAATTTACTGTCAAGGTTGGACAGAAATTACAAGGTAGAAAACTAGTAGGTATCGACAATATGATGAATAATCTTGAATAAATCAAGTGAAAACAAGAGAGAATCTTTAGCGCTTCCATCGTGAATACAACCAGTGACGTCACAAGGTCCTTAAACTCGGTTCCAGAGCCCGGACACAGTTATGCTCCAAAACGACGATTTCGGCAGCTAAAAGAAGCACTTTCCGTTAGGATTTGAAAGAAATAAAGTTCACCACCATTTTAAGCACGTTTGAAACAACAAAGTGGGTTAATAAAAGAGAGTACGAAAATTTCGTTTCAGTGGCACTTTAAGACAAAGAAGGGACTTAGCCTTAGCTCTTGGAGATATATTATTCTTAATAGCCTTAATTGTTGAGCGCCTTTAAAACCTGACATTTTAAATCTCTCGGAGAACAATTTACACATATACGTCATTCGGCAATGGTCTGAATTTGCAATTATGTTCCCACTAGCTACAATTCATTCGGAATACATATAGTATGTTACTTGGTAGATGACACAAAAATAAATTCCTTTTTCCTCGTCTATGATTTAAGTTGTCACTTTGGCGGTTTATTGACCTTCTTTATATGTACAAGATTTCTCTCACTGGACTGTATTTATTTGAGATTCCGTAGGCTCTACTTCTAGATTACAGCTGTCTCAGACGAGGATTACACAGATTTCTTTAGATTCGCTCGACACAAAATTCAAAATGGCTTCTCCAGCTAAACAACAACATTCACGTGTTCCCGAAGGCACTTTCGGTCTTAAACAATGACGTCATCGCGTACACTCCCCCGGTTGACCATGATAGAATGGTCAACAGTTCAGTATTTAAATCAGCTAATCAACCTTTCTCAATGGACATACGGTCCTGAAATAAGCGAAAAAGAGCAAATGAAAACACAACAAACAATGTTCAGCGTACACTGTCAATAGTAAACTTAATAGTTCAATGTTCATCTTGTAATTCCGCAATCCACTGTCGTCTCAATCGTTCTCCTTCAACTGCTGCCTTACGCCGTTCTCGATTTCCTCTCACTAGCCCTCGCGCTGACTGCTCCGACTGCTCTGGTACTGACTCCGGCCGAGAGGTTTCACTGGTAGCACAGCTCACCTCTAATGGGTACAACAACTGTAGTGGCCTTCTCAAGAGGCTGGGTTTCTTGGACCGCCTTCCCTGGACTCTGACCTCAGCACCTCTAACTTGTCCGTCCTTGCTTGTCAGGATCCGTTCTATTTTACCCAATTTCCAGTGGGATCTTGGGTGCCCTTCATCATGGACCAAGACCAGATCACCTACAGAGACCAAACTTGATCCCGTTGCTCTCTTAACTCGGCAGTGGGCATTTCGTAGTTCAAGTAGGTACTCTGCTCTCCACCTCTTCCAAAAATGACCCAGAACCATGTTAAGGTGTCTCTCTCTCCTACTTAGGTCAGTCTGCGAAATTCCAAAGTCTTCGTCTACAGGGCTGTCTACCTCAGGAAGAGCACTAATTCTTCGGCCAATGATGAGATGGGCGGGCGTAAGGGGCTCCTCTAAATCTTCAGATGAAACATAGGAGATAGGTCGGCAATTTAAAATCATTTCGGCTTCTGCGACGACAGTCACAAGCTCGTCCTGGGTGAGTTTGGCTCGACCAATCGTCTTCTTGAGACTGCTCTTCAGTGATTTGACTAATCTTTCATAGAAACCTCCCCACCATGGGGCCTTCTCCAAAATGTATGACCACTTTATTCTCTCCTGAGTGAAATACCTAATCACGCTTGGGTCATTCATTATCTTCTCAAGTTCCTTCGAGGCACTCTTGAAGGTTTTAGCGTTATCTGATATCACAAAGGAAGGCATTGACCTGCGAGCAACGTATCTCCTGAAGCATCTCAGAAATGCTGCGGCTGTTAGGTTTGGAACAACTTCAAAGTGCACAGCTCTCGTTACACAACATGTAAACAAACATATCCACACCTTTCGGTCCTTCTCACTTGTAGATCTCACATAAAGAGGACCAAGATAATCCAGTCCGATGTAGGTAAATGCAGGTGCTTCTTTCACTCTGCAACCAGGTAAGGGCGGAGGTGGTGGTGTCTTGTACGGTTTCCCTTGAAACTTCTTACAAATTGTACAGCCAAACAGCAACTTTCTGACAAAGTAACGACCTCGAACAATCCAGAAGGTTGATCTCAGTTCAGCAAGTGTCTCCTTAACGCCTCCATGCATAACTCTCCTATGACAGTTCCAAACAACAAGTGTAGTGAAATGATGGCTGCTATCAAGAAGGATGGGGTACTTTGCAGAATCCACCAGATCTGAGTTTCCAAGTCTCCCTTGGCATCTCACGACACCTCTATCATCTTCAAACAAGTTCCACTGCTGTTTCCATGACTTGATGTTCTTATTGTCCTTCAGTGATCGCTGCACCTCCCTTATCCAACACAGTTCAGCTTCCTCCATGTCTGCACTTGTTACCTCCGACAACTTATCAGCTCCTCTATGTTTCGCCTTCAGAAGCCTGATAAACTTGAAGACCAGGGCGGTAACTCGTAGGAGGCGCTCAAGGCAACTGAATGCGCTACACTCAATGGCGGTATTCAGCGAGGCAGGTTGACCGTTCACGGTTAATGCACAGAGGTCTCCAGCAAATTCTGCCTTTCGATCCTTTGCCTTCATTTCCGAAAGGCACTCCTCAGGAAGCAACTCCTCGTCAAACCTGTTTGGTTCATCATGCTCCTCAGAATCAGTTAGCCATTTTGGACCGTTCCACCATAAGGTACTAGCTGTCAAGTCACGACAATCCATCCCCCTGGAGAGTATATCTGCTGGGTTATCTGGTCCAGGACAATGGTTCCAGCACTCTGTAGGTACCAGCTTCCTTATCTCATCAACACGGTGCTGCACAAACTGTTTCCACTCCTTCGTACTCTGTACAATCCAATACCAGGCTACCTTTGAGTCAGTCCAACACACCAAACTGCTAATCTCTATCTCGGAAGTAAGGGCTTCTTTGACACTGTGTATCAGTCTGGCAAGAACAACAGCTGACAGCAATTCTAAGCGTGGTATGGTCTGGTTGGAGAGGGGTGCTACTCTTGTTTTTGAAGCTACAAATCTGATGTAATTGCCATGTGTAGTCACAATACGCAGGTAGACAACTGCCCCGTATGCCCTTGCAGAGGCATCACAGAACCCGTGAAGCTCATTCGTGATGACTTCCTCTTCTATTCCAGTATAATAACATCTAGGAAGGATGATGGGTTTCGAGTCTTGTAGTTGCGCCACTAGTCTCTGCCAGGTTGACTTGCAAGAACCTTCCAGTGGGTCGTCCCAGTCCCTCTTTTCCTTGCACAGCTCTTGGAACAAGATTTTAAATTGGACAACGATGGGGGAAATCACACCAAGTGGATCATAGAACTTGGACACTGTACTGATCACACTTCTCCTTGTAGGCTCTACCTTCCTTGCCAATGATGCAATCTCTGTGAGATCAAACATGAGATTGTCCTTGTGGAAATTCCACAGAGTTCCTAAAATCCTTTGTTTGCCAGGGTCTTCAACAACTGGAGTTCCCAGGACGCTCCTTGAGTAGGTCATGTCCTCCTCTTCAACTTTGTGTACATCTGCCACTGTTATCTCGGCAACCTGATGACTAACATTCTCGTTAGGCTGAACTTCTTCGCTCCTTGAAGCTGATCTTTCATTCTTGTCAATTCTTTCACGTAGCTCTTCAGAATTGGTGACAAACTTTCGCAGATTGAATCCTGCTTCCTTCAGTCGCAATTTTGACTTCACATAGAGCTCGAAGGTGCGATCCACATCGCTGTCACCCGAGGTCAAATCATCAACATAAATACTCTCAAGGAATTTCCGAGTGAAGTTAGGATCACACTGTTCATATTGGTCTATGTGATGCTTGATAGTGGCGTTCAGCAAAAATGGACTCGATGACACTCCGAAAACGACGCGTGCAAACCTCAGAACAACAACCTCAGGTTTGGCCTTATCAATATCATCGATCCACAGGAATCGGAGGGCATCCTTGTCTTCTTCAGCTATGTGGACCATTAAGAACGCCTTCTCGATGTCCCCGACAAGAGCAATTCTGTGACTACGGAATCTTAGCATAATGTCAAAGATATTCTGTGCGAGTGGGGGACCAGCATGCAGACACTCATTCAGTGAAGCTCCATCTGACTTTGCGGAGGCATCATAAACGACGCGCAACCTTGTGGTTGACTTGTCCCTCCTGATAACGGCATGGTGAGGGATGTAATGTATGCGGTTGGACTCTGGTCTGGTCTCCTTGCCGACAACTTCAACTATTCCTCTATCGATTTGATCTCTGATGACACTGTCATACTCCTTCAGGACATCAGGCTCCTTGCGAAGTCGACTCAACAAACTGTTCAGTCTTCGCTTGCTTAACTCATAATTATCAGGGAGTGGTGGGTGTGTAGCCTTCCATGGAAGACTGACCTGATAGTGGTCTCCCCTGTGTGTCAGCTTCTCCAAGAACTCTTCATGGATGCTCGGAGTCTTGATACCCAGAGACTCTAAGTCCCAAAATTTCTTCACTTCTCCTTCAATACCTTCATAATGAACTTGCTCAGTGGCACACTTTAAGACATGGGTTGTCACAAGATTGCTGCTTTGCTGACCTCCTGGATTTCCACAAGAGACAGGGCCTGAGAGTACCCATCCCAGTTTAGTGTGAAGAGCTGTTGGACCTTGCGTTCCTCGGATGGTGTGACCAGTCACAAGAGTCCAATAATAGTCTGAACCGACCAGAATGTCAACATTGAGTGTTTCCCCTTCAGTACAATAATCAGCTAGTCTTAGTCCTGAGAAACAGGCATTGTCATTCACCACTTGGTTAACAGATTGGCCCTGCAATGGTTGGCAAATCAAAGGCACAGTAAAGGCTGACAGCGACAGGTTGGGTTCCCCCTTCAGCTCTATTCCCAGCGCTGCAACTTCCACTAATTCCAATCTTTCATCTGTGGATCCAAATGTCTTAATTGAGACTTGTTTGCTCTCTAACACTGGTAATTGAAGAATGTTCTTCAGGTTGTCTGTCAAATAGGTGCGCTGACTGCCACTGTCCAGAATGATCCTGGCCTTGACCTTGCACTCTGGTCGATGAGGGTTGTAAACAGTAGCTTGAGCTGTCTGAAGTAACACTGGTGTTGAAGAATTTGAATAACAGACAACAGTATTGGTTCCTGGTTGCACGGTTAAGCCTTGCTGCTGCGGAACTGGTGTTGAAACTGTGGTTGCAGGGTAGGTGGGTGTCACAGCATTCAACTGGTCTGACAGATACTGACATGATGCTTACCATTACAATTGTGACATTTGGACTTAGATGGACAGTTGCGGCTGATGTGATCCCTTCGAAGGCACACAAAACATCTTCCATACTTCTTCAAAAGATCTTTACGAGCTTGCACATCAGTTACTGTCTTGCAATCCTTTGATGGGTGGTTTCCTCTACAGTAGGTGCAGGTGGGACCATTAGCATTGCCATTAAGAAGGGTGTATGTTGTCCCTGGGTCCTTTCTGTTGTCGTTCCTATTTGGCTTGGGAGGAGGAGGGGGTTGATTTCCATTAACAGTGGTTCCTCCAGCTCTTTCTCTTGCCTCTAGTTCCCTCTTAAAGATTGTGAGCAGCTGGTCTAGTTGCCAGTCGTCATCGCCCACTTCTCTAGTGATAACAAGACGAAATTCCTGTGGTAGCTTTATCATCAAGATGGACGAAAGTAGACCACCATATGATTCGCGGGGGACTCCCAGTGACTTTAAGCTTCTGACATTTGATTCAACAGTGTCATGGAGCTTCCGTAAGCTTCTCAGGTTATGATGAGATGAAACACAGTCAAGATTCAGCAAAATTTCCATGTGACGATTAATTATTTGCTGCTTATTGCCAAATCTACCCTTCAGAATTTCTATTGCTTCATCATAATTTGATGCTGTTAGTGTCAAACCCGAAATTGCTTCAGCTGCTGACCGTTCGAGTAGCGATATCAAGTAGTTAAACTTGTCAATGGGCGAAAGATTATCGTTTTTATCTACTGAAGCTTCAAAGGTATCCCAGAAAGAGATCCACTTACTATGATCGCCGTTAAATTTCTTTAGTTCCAACTTGGGTAGTTTGACCTGGGTTTTCCCCGGTGAAGACGCAGCGGAATCCACCAAATTAGCTCTCGGAGAGGACGAACCATTCTCGACATGACCTTCTTCTGTCGACGTGTTTGCTGACGTGCTTGGTTGCACGGGCGACTGCGCGGATTGATTCGAAACAACACTACTTGCGTTCGCATTTGATGACAAGGCGTTATCTATGTTAGCTATAGCCAACTGGATATTTTCCTCGACCAAATCTGCCCGCTCTATCTCGGCTTCAATTTCGTCTTCACCCACAAGGGCCAGAATCTCCGCGTCAAGTTGTCGAAGAGTGATCTGTTTCTGTTGAAGGCTTGCCCTTTGTTGGTTTAGTTTGACCGCGTGCTTGGCGAATTGTGTAACATCTCCAGTGACAAGGACCTCGATCGCAGATGAAATAATACGGGTTGCGGAAGACCTGTGACCTCCACGCTGTCTTCGCTTCCTGGAAAGTTCTTCAGCCATTTCGGCACTTAAGATACACAGAAAATTCAATTCAGACTTCACTCACCACTCGCTGATTGTAGACTCGTTTCAATCGGCTTCTATCCGGCTAAGAAGAACCATGTACAAGATTTCTCTCACTGGACTGTATTTATTTGAGATTCCGTAGGCTCTACTTCTAGATTACAGCTGTCTCAGACGAGGATTACACAGATTTCTTTAGATTCGCTCGACACAAAATTCAAAATGGCTTCTCCAGCTAAACAACAACATTCACGTGTTCCCGAAGGCACTTTCGGTCTTAAACAATGACGTCATCGCTTACATTATAACCTTTTAGGCTTTAGTAAATGTTGTCCCAAAAACGATTTATTTTTGAGAATGTTTTCACTGATGGCTTAATTTGCACTTGGTTTTCACAGACGGCACTCATTTGGAATCACCCGTTACTCAGTAACTGAGAAACTGATATGCCCTTTTCCCGGTATGTTTTCTTTTACTTTTAAACCCCTCACTTTCGCGTCAAATGTAAACGTAGGCGATATTGATACGTCTCAATTTGGTCGAAAAGTTAAGGAAATTTCTAATCTTTCCAGCCACATTTTGTATGCTGTTGAAATTGAAGTTAAATCGGTTCCAAATTCACTGATTACTACACCAGGTTTTAACCGACTACTTTTACTCTTGGTTAGCAAGGATTATCAGCCAGGGTGTAATTACTTATTTACAACGATTTCCTTCAGAGCATTCAGAGATTCGGAAACGAAAAACCTGTGTAAATACGATTTATTGTGTGGGCTGAGTTCTTTGCCCAAAGTGGTTGTATTCTACACGAGCAAAAACCATTACACTACCACGGAAATTCAGTCACAAGATAAATCTCACCACGTCGAGCAGATGTCCATAGTACTTCGATTAGCATCTGCGACTGTCACTTCGGAGAACGATTCGAGCAGTAAGAAAGTGGTACGTAGTTCCCGACGACGTCAAAACGCGTCCGATGCAGCCCTTACGATGGGGACTAAACAATTTATGTACAATTTATGAAAAGGGACGCCCTATTTCCTGCGCGTACAAAACTTTTAGAAACTTAGCTAGCCGTACTGTGGTTGCCGTGGAATTTCTCTTAACACCATCGATTCCCGCGGCGCTTCAATTTGGAGATTTTCAGTCTGGAAATGGGCCAAATTAGCTCCGATTTACTCAAAAATGCATTTGCAACATGACAGTATGCCTTTATTTCCACTAACACAACGTTTTATGACATTTTAGCTCGGGAATGCAAAGAAATCAAAATTTCGTTTTTTAACGAAAGTGACCTACGTCTTTAGGCTTTTCCTTTTCTAATTCTTTTTTACGCCTTTCCCTTTTCTCCTTTTCTTATCTTTTTGCTGCAGTGATTGACCTTCTACTGTGCTTGCTTCCAGTTCAAAAGGGTCTGAGAAAGCGTCATGGAGATAGCAACGTGTAGTCGCAGGCAATTTTTCTCCGAGTTTGTCAGTCAAATTTCTTTATGCTTGTTAAAAAGGGAAAAAACAACAAGATCATAAATTTACATGACAAGACGGTGATATATACATCACGATTCGTATATATATACAGCAAGATTCGTATATATATATCAAGATTCGTATATATACATCAAGATTCGTATATATACATTAAGATTCGTGCAGTTCGGACATAAAGGAAAGCATGACCGCTGGATCGATTATCGTGTTTTCAAACGGCGACCGAAAAATGGCAGCAAATGCGGAAGCCATCTCCTCCTTGTTTCGCCGTGTTTATAGAGCCATGGCAGAAGAAATGACTCCAGCTAGCAATGTTGAAGAAGAGTTGTCGAGAGTTTTTTTTTTCTTCCTGAGTTGGTGCAGCCTCCTTTGTGCAATCCACGAGTGAATTATGGAAGTAAAGGTAGAAGTGGAAAGAAAGGGAGATTAAGATCAAGTTCCTGGAAAGTAAAGTCAGCTAAAGAAAGTCCGCATAGTATCTCTTGTAAAGAATTGGGAGCGATTCCAGAATACCAGGCCACGATTGCGTGCCAGTAATCTCCAGCTACCGTAGTGCCGCAGGCCCGTGGTCGACTCATGAATAATTAAGTCTGAATTAGGTAAACGAATGCTACTCGCGGCAGTGCCGCAGTGCCGTAGTCGATGAATAACAAAGAGATACTATGCGTACTTTCTTTAGCTGAGTTTCCTTCCAGGAAGTTGATCTTAAACTCCCTTTCTTCCCACTACTACCATTGCTTCCATAATTCACTCGTGGATTGCACAAAAGAGGCTGCTGAAAAAACTCTCGACAACTCTTCTTTAACATTGCTAGCTGGAGTCATTTCTTCTGTCATGGCTCTGTAAACACGGCGAAACAAGGAGGAGATGGCACTCCTCATTTGCTGCCATTTTTCGGTCGCCGTTTGAAAACACGATAATCGATCCAGCGGTCATGCTTTCCTTAATGTATATATTCAAATCTTGATGTATATATACGAATCTTGCTGTATATATACAAATCTTGATGTATATATACGAATCTTGATGTATATATACGAATCTTGATATATATATCCGAATCGTGATGTATATATTCCAATCTTCATGTATATATACGAATCTTGATGTATATAATATATAGATTTAGGTCACCCTAAAAGCGGAGCTCCTGTAGCCCGATTAGGC
>JAHPZR010000295.1:2500-15000 GCA_019787425.1 Platygyra sinensis | reverse complement strand
AACTGCATTAACTCAAACTTGCCTGCTTGTGCTATGATTCCAAACCAGCAAAACTTCACAAGGCACGATGAGCGATTCAGCTTCTCAACCGTCTTCTCGGGCTGCCAAATCGGGGAAGTTTGCGTCACTTTCAAGAGCGATCAAGTACAGTGGTTTCATCAAGGGTGTTTCATCTTGAAGTTCTTTCCATACAGAGTCGTAAATCTTTTAAAGTGCCACTGCGACGAAATTTTTCGAATTCATTGTTTTTGCATTTTCTGAATCTTTAAGTGGTACTTACTCACCTGTCCAAGCCGTTTTGTTCAACAAGCGCGGGAAGATGGTTTTTTTGACGGTTTTTTCCGAGAATTTTTCGTCCGCCATTATCAAATCATGTTCCTGCAACCCCATAAGGCCTTGCTGCTTTGTGACGTCATACTCCTAACCAACTTGGCTCACATGGCGAATTTTGTTACAACATCTCTATGTAGTTCGCAGTTAACTGGCTTCGCAACGTGAATCTAGCGCTCTATTCGAATCGAATCGTGCCCGATCGATGTGTAGTACACGGATGCAGCAATAGATCAGATATGAATGCAGGTATTTCCGCTCATTTAAGTCCTACGATTAAAAATTGAGCGAGATAAGTGGTTGAGTTTCGTGCACACTCACCGCGCGAACTTCAACCCGAGCGGAAAGTTTGTGGCGGGTGTCAGTCCATTTCGCGGAGGAATGTTTTTCAAAAGCGTTTTATATAGAAGGTTGTCGTTGTCGGCTTATTCTTGGTTCAATTCCTACAATATGGAAGATCGAGCCAGGGAAACAAACGACAACACCGCAAGGTAAGCCTTGTTTAATTTTATCTAAGCTTCAGTATTGTGTCAGCCGTGAAGTTTTTTCAGTTTTTCGTAGAAGTATCCTATATGTTAAGTCCCAGACATCTCTGCGATTTGTAAATATATCTTCAAGTAACTCATCAATTTTAGTATTGTTCATATCGTCGCACTATTGTATTTTAGTTTTTTATACCTTCTGTTTACTCCAGTCATGTGGCACACTCGTAAGATTCTGGTTTAGCGAAGAGCCTTTCAATGGTTTCCAAAATTTTCAATTCAACCGGAATAATTTACTGTTTTTTTCCTCAAACACAGGTTTCTATATCTACTTTCCATAGAGATCATAAATGAACTGTAAAATTTCTCATAGTCACCAGAAGTTTCATCCCCAGAAGCTGGCCACTCGGTAATTTAATGGGTTTTTAGATGTAGGCGCCCTTCACGTTATGTAATCTGGTAATTACTGTTCTTTCGCTGGATAGAGACAATGTTGTGAGCGAAACTCGTTTTCGTTAGAGCGTTTTGCTGTGTACATTTCCGTTGACCTAAAATAAGCTCAAATGTCCCAGTTTTGTACCCATTGCGAAATCTGTTTGAATAAAATGGCAGTTTAAACTCAGTTTCCTAAGCGTCAGTTTCCTGTTCCTCACCTTGTGCACCTTGATAATTATGCTGGACAAATGCGTAATTTTACAGGTAATGTGGATTGTTGGGATTTTTAGGGAGGCAAGGTTAAGCCATTTTATCATGCAACAACAATGAGGAAGGGGAGGGGTGTCTAGCTTAAGAAAATGCAGTTTTAATCAAAACTATACACCTAATTGCAACATTCAAGAAATGAGGCGTGACAGAATCTTTAAAATAATCCCTCACTGTGTTACCTATAGAGCTTTAAAAATTCCATGACTTGCCAGGCCTGGAAAAAGAAGATTTATAATTCCAGGACTTCCCATGTTTCCATTACCCATGCAAACCCTGATCAGTGTTGCTTAATTCTTATTTCCCTTTATTTTTCTCTTTAAATTCATCCAGGCCTCGTTGATATTGCAATTAGACGTATTTTTAACAGGAGGACGAAACAGAAAACAGAGAATACTGTGACATTCTCTCATTTTTATCAATAAGTTGGATATTTCAGAATACAATCAGTCACACAGTCAGTGTTAACGTCACTGAGGTGCTGTGGTGTACTGAGGAGACCCTGAATAGCATGCAGTACACTCCCCAAGGAATACATTTAATTTCTGGTGCTTTAGCCAGTTGGAAGTTCTGACAGGATTTGTTCATTACTAGTCTATAAAAGCCAATTTCATTGCTGATCTTTAAGGAAGAATATTACTACATGCAGCTGTAAGCAAGCACACCAGTTAACAGTTATTTTTGGCTGTTTAGGGTCTAAAATTAACTTTTTTGACTTTGGCTACAGCTTTCAACTTAATGAAACCTTTCCATCACAAGCTAGTGATGTGCAGTCGCCAACAGTTTTCCTCTTTATGGTAATGGAGTCAAGATGAAAAGTCTGCTATTGGCAAAAGCAGTCTGAATTTTCTGTTACTGTAATTGCTTTGGCCAAAATTAACATTAATTTGGGAATGAGATAAATATATGACAGTGGCATAGTCCTGAAAATAGTTATCCCCCCATTGATGGCCAGTTGAAAATTCTCATCATCAATGTGAACTTTTAGCAGCACTGGCAGCTAGGAAGGGGTGATTTCAGACTCTGCTGTTGCCCCTCTAAAATTCCAAATTTGGGGGGGTTTCCCACTGTCTCAGGTGTCTGTGGTGTTGCCTTCAGCAAACAATGTGGTCAATGTGGTAAACCCTTTAATTTTTCTTTCGTTTTAAGCCCTATTGCTGCAGTAGCCAAAACCTCCAAAACCTCCTCCATGCAACATCTACATTCTTCATGCAGGACAACAAACTCCCACGAACAATTTATACACTTGCACCTATAACCATAACCTTACATGTACACGGGTAAGCTTAAATTCAAAATAACATTAACAGTTAATTGACACCAAAAATATGTATAAATAAACTTGAAATACCTGAAGAACTAAAACTACCACTTCGATCTTTTTTTTTATTATTTTTGGTAATTGACCAAATTACAGAAATTTTAATGGTGCAATATCTACGAAACAGACATTTTCAAAAACGGTGACAGATCGAATCCAACATAACTTCCTTCGAAACAAACTGCTTGGAATTTTCAGTAGCTCTTTTACAAAAATAGACGCATTGATTAAAGCAGAAAGAATCGAAAACGAAGAAACCAAATAAAATACCAGTCTGGTAGGTATGTCTCGTCAGCAAATCGACTGAGAAGCATGTCCTCAGACTCTTCTTCTTCCTTTACAGCTATTTGTTCAGCGTACTAGGTGGCTTCTTCTTCGGTGGCAATCTGGCTCGGCACTATCATCGTATGATTGGAAATCTTCACTTGCCGAACAGAAGCTAGCCTCTGAACACTCAGAGCAACCTTCACTACTGCTTTCAGACAAACTTTACCCAAAATGAACTTCTGAATCGACAGAGATTTCGCTAATATTAGGTAAAAACTCGACTGATATCAACAGCGATCAAAGGTAAATCAATCTCGTGTTAGGAATATGACGTCACAAGTAGAGATGCCGCTGTGAAAATAGCGGGCTCAACTGGAACCAATTTCGAGTAATGGCGGACGAAAATTTCCACTTTTCGAGCGGCGAAATTTTAATGAAGGAAGTCTTTTTAATTTTTTCTTTTTGGACGAAAGGACATCGTACATGATGGTAAGTTATTCTGTATAAAAAAAAGTGGGAAAAAGAAATGTGAAATTTCGTCGCAGTGGCACTTTAAACATTTCTTCTGTTTTCACCGAACTTTAGGCATTTCTCCCAAAGATTTAGAAGGATTCAAAGCTGATAATATTCGCTTTCATGTACACGGCGCTCGCTTGCTTGCTGGCGATTTTGCCACAAATTTTGATTTTTGTAACGCGAAATTTCATTGGTTCGTGCATTATCAGATGCGCGTTTTGATTGGTTAGTTTGAAAGATGATTGTCTAGAGCGTGTATTGAGAAAAGCTTTTTGGATCAAGAAGTCAAGAAACAAAATTTCTCTTCATTTGTCGAATTAATTTGAGAAATATTTTATAAAAGCAATAGAAAACTTTTTTCCTCTGTTTGCATAGCCTGATATAAACACTCGAGGGGTTGAGAGAATAGACCTTTTACATGCCGCGCGGGGACTGGTCACTGGAGGTATGCGTCCGCCATCTTGAAACTGGGAAAGGTGAGACAGGTGGGCCATAGTAGGTGGGCCATGGTTAAGCACTGTTGTGTTCCTCTCTGCCATTCGAAATCATCCAGGGAAAAGAACTATCCTTCCATCGCTTTCCAAAATGCGAGTCGAAAAAGAAGAAATGGAAGGTAAAAATACGTCGTGATGAAGGGGAATTGGTTACTTTAACTGAGCACACTCGAGTGTGTTCTCTTCATTTACGGGTGATGGTGGGCTAAATTATTTCATATCAAT
The DNA here is from genome assembly GCA_019787425.1 of Platygyra sinensis. Lineage (NCBI taxonomy): Eukaryota > Metazoa > Cnidaria > Anthozoa > Scleractinia > Merulinidae > Platygyra > Platygyra sinensis. The sequence continues at coordinate 10,663 of JAHPZR010000295.1, read as the reverse complement.
TAATAAAGAGACACGCCTGGGGTGAAATATTGCTGTTTAATAAAAAGCAAACCCCGGGTGGGAGGGAGAGGGTGCGAAATTACGTTGCTGGACTAGCGGGACAGAGCACAATTACAAGGTAAGGACCGGTAAGGAAACTGAGACTCCGAAGGCTGCGAAGGTCTGATGTAATCGATCGCGCAATAATTAACTACTTTGATCCTTGATGAAAACAATACGATTATTTCATATCAATCAATAAAGAGACACGTTCGGGCTGAAATATTTTTTCACAATACAAAAACACCACTATAGCCAAAGCTCTGTTGGGTACTGTACCCTCAGGTTGTGTTACGTTTGTATCTCAGTTGTATAATGGAGGCATTATCAGACAAGGAAATCACCAAACAGTCTGGAATTCTCACATTGCTTGAAAGAAGGAACAATGTGATGGCTGATAGAGGTTTTGTAACAAATGACCTACTAGAACCTCTAGGATGTACTCTTAATATTCCTCCTTTCCTCAATAGTCTGGGACAGTCTTGAGAGGATCAAGTAAGAGAGAGTCAGGAAATTGCAAATTTGAGAATACATGTTGAGAGAGGGCGATAAGCAGAATTAAGACGTTTAAAATCCTACAAAGTGTATTTCCAATTAATCAGGCTGATCTGCTTAATCAGATCTGGACAGTCTGCACTTTTGGTCAATTTTCAGTCACCAATCATCGCACAGTAACTAATAATTACAAGTGTTGGCTAAAATGCAAGATACATACAGATGTACTTCAGACATTTGCTGTGTAAATGTAAACTTGTCAATGAAAATACAACAGTACAGAAACAACCAGCAGCCAATAAAAGACAGAAATTGTTTCAAAGGCCTTATTTCGCAGCATAAAACATTTCACACAAAATAATGGCTTGGTATGATGTCATTAATAATAGGAAAGTTAGGATCCTTTCATTGTGAAGGGCAGAGTGATGCACCTCTTGTTGATTCCTTTCCCACTGATGGTTTTGAAAAATTTAGCTGCATCCAGCGTTGCGGATCGATTTTTGTACCTCTAGGTACATGCCATTGCTGGGGCTTTCAAGTACAAACATCATTTTTCTCCTTCACAGAACTCAACTCCGCCGTACAGGCTGGCCGTAGGCCGTAAAGCCGAGAGATGATGACAATATCCCAGCCCGGCTTTGCAAGAACATCTTCTAAACACGGTGTTCGATCCTGAGTCGCCGAATTCCAAGATCATTTTTATCTCGTGCGGCTTTTCCGATTTGGACATCGAGCGATAGCATTTTCCTTTCATAACACAACATTCAACTTAGTGAGATGTGATAAAAAGATCGTGAACGCAATCTTCCACGAAAAACGCCTGAATCCTCCGATTCGATTTCTTTTCCTTGATAAACTCCTCTAAGCAGTTTTGTGTTAAAGTTTTACAAGTTTCTTCACTGTAAGGTGTCATTTCAGCTGGCGATCAAAGGTCAACACAAGTGCAAATTAGCCATGTGCCATATAAAACATGGCGGTCGCATACCTCCAGTGACCAGTCCCCGCGCGGCATGCAAAGGGTCTATTCTCGACCCCTCTCGTGTTTATATCAGGCTATGCAAACACGGAAAACGTTTTCTATTACTTAATTGGCTATTTAGTCGCAAATGAACCACACTGGCCTCGAATTTCGATCTAGTATACTTCAGGACTCTCTGAGCTGTTTTCCCCCCAAAATCCATCTTCAGGATCTCTGAAAGCGTTTTCAATTTGTTTTAGGTCATAATCTCGGCCATTTCGAAGCGAACGTATTTGATCGCGCTGAAATAGTAATGGAGGCCAGCAAATACAAACGCTTTTCAGGGAAGCTTGAACTCGAGATCTAAACCAAGGACAAAGCTCGTGGCAAAGACGCCGATCCCGCAAGTCCTCGCGCCCGTGTCCCTTTGCTGGCCTCTCATGAGCGTTTGCGGGAAAATTGCGGGCGTGCAAGCGATCAAATCGAGATTTTTTGCGGCTATATACCGGAAATACCTACATTCTCTCTTCTTCTCTCTCTATTACGCGGGGAGTCCTAAGGTGCCTCCTCGGGTTTTTGGCCCTCTGGGGCCAAAAACCCTGCGGGGGCAATAAACACCAGCGCCGCTTTCAAAGGCGCAATTTATTATGTAACCATAACGACGGTGATCTCTTCACGTGTGAAGATAACATGTTATCTTCACGTGCCTTGCATACGGCGGCTGAGCCCGCAGTACGAGCGGCAGTCAAGACTTAGCTGTCCTACCGAAACGGCACGATAATAGCCTATTTTCTTCGCAGGTAACAAAAATAAACACAATGCTAAAGTTGCTTTGGCTTCTTCTCATACCTAACTCGAGAATTCCGGGTTTAGCTTGACGAGAAACAGGATATTTTGTTCAAAATGAGACAACTATCACCCTACCTGGCGACACTCGACGAACTACGAGCGAGTTGCCATGCCGGACGCTGGCGACTCAGATTTGGCGCCAAATCAGAAGCTTGGAGACACAAACTTCTTCATATTTTTCACATTTTGAGAAGTGATAGGGTTTTGACAATTGTAAATTCCTTTTCGTGAATATTTAGTGCCATCTCCAGCGACAAAAGTTGGCTGGCTTCAATGCCTTTCCTGCAAACTTACATTGACGTCAGGACAGTAAAGTTTTTCCCACCAGCTGAATCCTGATTGGTCAATTCAAATTTCCCGCGCGCCGACTGTATACAAGGTGTGAAGATATGAGGTTTTCGCGGGAAAGCTCACTTGGTATTTCACTGGCGTTTACATAATAAATCAAAAAAGTACACAGTAAACTAAGGCCGCATATCTCTGTCAACTTATTATTTGGAGTATGGCCGCCATTTTGTGCGACTCCACCACCGCCGCCGTCGTCGTCGTCGTGCGTACGCGCCCACGAGAACTACCGCTGGCCTCGATAACATGAGAAAATCAATTCATGGGTTTTCTTTATTTCCCTATATGGGTATGGGGCTCCGCTTGGCGGCCCTTCGGGCCGCCGGAACTCCGCTATCACTGTCTTGTTATGTAGATTTATGATCTTGTTGTTTTGTCCCTTTTTAACAAGCATATTTCTCGGCATTTTCGTGTATATTTCGGGCTCCACTGAGCTAATCAATCTGATCTGGGTATCATGGAGAGATCTTTCCTCCTGCAGAACTTGAGTATAGATTATGCCAATTTTGGTCAAATTTCATGACGTCAGAAGAGAAACAAAGGCCAACGCTCGTCACAGCCGTTTACTGCCGGCACGGGAGTCAATGGGTTAAAGGGAAAACGTGACGACTTGCCTCCAGACTCGTACCCCCTACTCGTCACTCACTGGGATAGCGGGCAAGCTCGCAAAGCTTTTGCGTAGGAGCAAGATAGAGTGACGACTGGCTTTTATAGGCACATCAAAGTGTTTCATCAATGCTAAAAATCCTGTGGTAATTATAACTATTTGCAATTTTGTTAAAAAATTTTTTGTTAAATTAAAAACGAACATCGGAGCTTAGCCTTTATTCTCAATGTAAATAATGTATTATTCCTACTTCTCTGAAATGTCAAACGACGTTCGCACCTAACATATATTTTAACATCACTCAGAGAACGATCATCACATATATGTCATACGGCGATGGCCTGAATTTGCAATTATGCTCCCACTAGCCTCAACTCATTTGAAATAACCTGTTATATAATTACTAAAATAACAAAGAAGAGAAATGTCCTTTTCCTAGTCTGTGCTGAAATTGAGCATTGAATTTATTACCTTGGCGATTTAAAAACTTTTTTTTCAACCTCTTAGGCTTTAATTAAATGTTATCAATCGTAGACAGTGTAGAGTGGCCCCGGGCTATTTGGAAGCTTTGGGAGACGACAATGGCAACGATGACCCCCTCCCCGGCCTCCATGAGTTCCCTATAAGAAAAACAAGACAGCGGATACCAGGTTACATGTGTCGCAAGTTGCTGTTTCCTTTTCTAGCTAACACATTCCGTTTTCAATCATTAAAGTCTACTCTCCATGCAAGTTTTTTCAATCGGTTATTACGGCGTAGTAGTTACCTAATATGTCTGCTGATTAAGATGCGTAATAACTGTAGGTTACAAACAATTGCATATGAGGGCCTCAAAAATAATACAAGCAGAGTGAAGGAGTAAGTTATAGCCACAGAAAGCGCACAAAGGTGACAACAGTAGATGGAATTAAACCGTATAACTACCAAAAACAAATTGAAAAAAAAATTGAGCTAGGAATATTAGCAGCCTCGTCAGCATGGCATCGCTAACACCTGAGCTTAAGGTTCCCACAGAAAGAATAACAAGTCATATCTGTGAAAATGGTACACTTTTCCTCAAAAGAGATAGTCAAGGTGCAATTTTGAGACATCTTCTTTTATTTTTGTAAAATTGGATTTTCAGATATTAATTTATGAGACACTGCTGCTGTGGAGTTTAATATATTACAGCCACACCCATACAGTTGGAGAGGCAGATCTAACAGTACCAGCGAGGACAATTTATCTCCTTGGCAACACTAGAAAGACATTTATATGGGTAACAATATTGCAATCCCCCCTCCCCCTCTTTGCTGGGTACATGAATATGAATACAAATTTAATACAAATTATCCCAAATAGCAAACAATGACATTAAATGGGAGGAAAATAAGGCTTCCTGGGGCAAAAAAATCAAAAGCTTATTGGAACAGATAGGATTAGGAGATCTCTGGATGAAAGCACACTATGCAGACATAGTTATTGTAAACATTATCAAGCAACGGCTTAAGGATATCGAACTACAAAGATGGCTAAGTGAAATAAATAAGATTATTATACATTGAACTCTCTAACTCTTTTCTGATTGGCCGAAAGCGTACAGTGAATTTTCGAAATCAGCGCCCGTGACGCCACAACCGCAGATTATACAATAATCATGTCAAGGTCACGTGTAATCATATCATGTATGACCGCAGTGCATGATTTCCAAGGGAAATCATGTCAACTTCGCGCGACTCGTGTTGCTTGCCGTCAATGAAGAAGCAGAAACATGACTTCCAAGTTTTCCCGTTCAACGTATAATAAAACAATTATTAGATTCGGTTTTTGTGATATCCATAATAATCAAGGTCTCGGTAAGGGTTATCAGCCTCAGCCTTCGGCTTCGACCTTGATTATTCTGGATATCACAAAAACCTCATCCAGTAATAGTTTAAAATCAGAAAAGATGCTAACCAAAGTAACAAAATGAGAACCTACCGGTTATGCAAAATGATAGACATGATTACAATTGTGAAGACTACTTACATCAGGTCACCAATACACGACACAGAATAGCCCTAAGAAAACTGCGACTTAGCAATCACAAATTAGCCATAGAGACAGGACGTTATTCGAGACCGTTCAAGAAACCTGCAGAAAGAACTTGCCCAATTTGTAAAATAGAAATGGAGGACGAATACCATTTTCTAAATATATGCCTTGCTTGCCAGGAAAAACGATGTTCGTTACTAGGTTATTTGGGAAAAGAATATAGAATAAAATAAGCAGAATATCACCTAACAGAATATTCATGTTTCTAATAAATTCCCCTAGCGGAAATGTTAAAATACAAAAACTAATAGCAAAACATATATTCGAATGCTTTGAAAAAAGGAAAGGGGAAGACGGCAAAAAGTAAATACTCTAGGACGTAATTAATTAATAATTTTTCAGCCATGCATATTTTTGTTGTTTGTAATTTTTAGTTATTTGGAAGTTGTGATCGATATACTATTTATTGTATAAGATTCCAAATAAACATGTCTGTCTGTCTGTCTGTCTGTCTGTCTGTCTGTCTGTCTGCAAGAAACAGAAACAAAACACTGATTATAGTGGCAAAACAGGAGCCCATCACCCTCCTGTGGCAAAACATGAGTAAACAGGGAAGGCAGAGCATATCTCCCCAAGAGTATCAGCGTCTCTAGGAGGGAACCTATGTTAGGGGGTAACATAGGATGGACCAGAAGAGGGGTGCCCTTCTGGAAGGACAATAGGTCAGGTGGTACGATGGCACCATCCTGGAGAGATCCTAGGTTGCACTTCCCTGCCACCAAAAAACCTTTATTATACGTGAGCAGCTATGGTTTACAAACAATATAGGAAATAGAATGTAGCAGTAAATAAACAGGTAAGGTTCAGCGGGCAAAAGCCGCCATCTCACGAAAGGTAATTACAACCACATGGAGAAAAAAGATGGGAAAGGACAAAGCTACCAATACAGGGAGAGAGAGTGAGGGTGGGGAAAGCGGAGAACAGCCTAGCTTGAATAATAGCTTATAACTGAGATAGGGTCAGAAGACAATGGGATTACTAACTGGGGATTCATGGAATTGGGAGGGGGTATAACATGCTGAAATCACACGAGTGCATAGTGCAAAATTACTGGGAGCTTTGTCGTATGATTACCCACTCCATGTGGTTAACGATTACGTTATATTGGACATTGATTAAAACAGGGAAGATAACAAACTAGTGACAACTTTAGATGGCAGCTATGATGTAGACTACAGAGCTTGTCAACCACAGTTTAAATGTTTGAACTTCTAATTGTCTCGGTTTGTAAACCGCATACCATGTCAGACATTTATTTTTTCAATAAATTGACCTCGCTCCCAATGTGTGGCTTTATAGCTCAGTTGGTAGCGCATCGCACCGCGGAGGTCACGGTTTCGAATCCCGTTGAAGCTCCGATTTTTTCAGGCTTCTTCTTTCCAATTGCTTAAGTTAGAAAATTAACTGTGATGATCATTCTTCACTTTCATCTACAACCGCAGTTCAAATATGAATTATTTCATATATCATGCTTCACATCACATAAACCGAAACAACATGATTCCGGTGACAAAAGTTTCAATTAGGGACTGTGCAATAATTATCTGGAGGGGGGTTCTGGGATTAATAGGGGGGGGGGGGGGCCTGAACTTAAACCAAAGCGCAGGGTAGGAGGGGTAAGATGTAATTTCTTAAACTTTTGTAGGGGGGGAGGGTTAGAAGTTAAACTGAGAGGTCTGATCTCAATTGATGGACTCAAGATAATGTATATTACATGTAAGCTAATCAAAATCAATTTTTGGAATCTTGGCTCTAAAAGCAGACGAAAGAAATCTGGAAAGAAACACCATTCCAGAAGATATTTGTTGGGAGGGCAGAGACGATGTTGAAAGACTGACTAACAGGCAACTTCGGCTCTATCTAAGACAAGAACGTCTAATGGTATCTGGAAACAAGGCACAATTAGTTGAGCGAACACTTAAGCATGCAGATGGTTCTGTAGCAAGAACATTTGATGAGGACCTCGAAGATGATGATGAAAACATGCCCTCCAGTTCTTCATGATGATACGTCAACTGATTCTGAGGAGGAATCAACCGAGTATGAAGGTGGTTCATCAGGCGACGATTATGTGGAGCGCAGCTTCCAAGTTTTATTTATTGATGATGCGGACATACCAGAAGTAGTGTAAAGGTAAACTGGGGATGTAGGGAGGATCGGGGTTGAAAGTAATCTCCCCTCTAGACGGGGGTGGACAAGAAGTTATTTTAACTTTAATTCAGGGGGGGGGGTGCAACTTTATTTTAAGGCCTACTTTGCTAATTTTAGAACCCCCCCCCCCCCCCCCCCTCCAGATAATTATTGCACAGTCCCTTAATAAAGTATGGCAGGACGTGTGCCACTCATAAGAACCTAGTTTACGACCTTGCTCGCCATGAGTCCTCCATAGCTCTGTGGTTAGAGCGTCCAACCGGTATTTCTGGAAGGTCATGGGTTCGACTCCCGTTGGGGAACTCAGAAAATTTATTTTCTGAGTAATTCGACTTGAAAACTCTTCTTCATTTATTTCACTTTATCCAAGTCACAAGTTCACTTATAATAAAGTATTGTTTACAAGCATGCCATGCCTCACCAAACATATAACGTATAATTAGGATAACTTACTTACTTACTCACTAGTAAATTGGCCGTTACAGTCACTCATTAGCACTTTTATCTTTACGGCTATCCGCTGAACATTCTATTTACGGCTCAAGGAAAAATTACAATAAACCCTTCACAGCCAAAAAGAGGTAATAATTATCAACGAACTAATCCGTTTTTCAGCACTTCACTAAACACAACCATTACAACTCCT
>JAHPZR010000294.1:10000-24163 GCA_019787425.1 Platygyra sinensis | reverse complement strand
AATCATGGCCAGAAATTGCGGACATTTGAGCCCGTGCATAAGCAGCGGGCCAATTTATTACTTCATGCTAATGGCAACATGGCGTCTTCGAGAAAATCTCCTGTGGTTCACTAAAAACAACTTCATTCGTTTTCCCCTGTTGTTTTATAAGTCACTCCCATCCGCTAAAGAAATATGGAAAGATTTGTTGATGTGGAGAGGATTATTACCAGGCGAAAATGTGGACTGAAGGGCGATGATTACTTCAGTTGAGAAGGAGAGGAAACATAAGACTTACGGAATACTTCAATTCAGTAACTACTTGTTGTCTCGGGGAATTAAAGAATACTTAGAAGACTTACCAAGCCACATTTTCACCGGGTAATAACTCTCTCCACATCACAAATCTTCCCATATTTCTTGAGCGGATGACAGTGTCGTACAAAACGACAAACGAAAACGAATGTCACGTTTGTCACGCCATGCGGTCATACATGAACTTGTAACTTAAGCGCTGACTGAGAGGACAGTGGTCATCTGTCTCCCCAGCCTTCAACAGACATAGAAGGCTTGGTTTCTTAGGTTTCTTTTGATACCAAACATGCCGGAATTTGCTGAAAAAATGCCAGTTTTTGCCCAAGAATACGACGTGTAGTTCTCGGATCAACACAGATGAGACGCTCGCGTGACATTTGATATCTTGCTTTCGTAGACCTGGTTTCCGCTTCTCTCAACTGTTTTTGAAGGCAATTAGCAGGGCGAAGAAATCAGCAGCGAAGGTGAAAATTGGTCAAATAGTACACCACACGGTGCTTTTCCTCAAGCGATCGCGGCACTTGGGATATCCCGCTTATGTAATCTGCTGTGGCGGATCAAAATCTGTTTGGGATGCATTCAAGCCTCCGTAATATAGAGCATTGTATGAGCCAGTCTTCGAAAACAAACATCGATGAAAAGCAGGGCCAGTAACATTTGTTGATGAAAAGCAACTAATCAGAATAGCAGAGGAAACTTTCAAGAACTCAACCGGATCGCGGCACTTGTTCCCGGTAAGCCAGAACTTGCTCCATTTTATTTTGTTTTGTTTTTCCCATACATTTCCTTTGAGCGTTTGACGGCCATATTTTTAAGAAACCCCGCGCGTGCGCCGTTGCGATGACCGCGATTTCTGGCCATGAAGGGTTTCAAAATTTTGTAGACTTATTTTACGAGAGTCTTGTAGTCTCAAAGTATTATGATGTCAAAAGATACAATAAATACATTTTGATGAATTCGATTCGATCCGATTCGTGACTCTGACTTGTCAATTATCGTCACGCCATCTCATTGCTATCACACCCGGTATAATGCTGCTGAGTAAATCAAGCCATGCATGTGGACGGTAAGCCAAAAACTATATGTTGTTTTAAAATCTGAGAGGAAGACCCTCTACTCGGCAATACCATTTTGTTTTTATGAAAACACTTAACGCCTTGCAGCACACGAAATAGAACTTTACAGATGAAACAAATTTAATATTCACAGATTTCCGCTTCGGTAATCAAATACCCATGTACTCATAAACAAGTTAGAAGCGTAAAAAAAATATTACTTTCGATACAATTGCCCACAGAAGATAAAAAATAACTATAAATCATTTAAATAGGGGAAAGGGTCGCATTCATACTAAAATTCCAACTGTTGTTTAGGTTATCTCTTGTATTTATTAAGACAACTGTAAGTTCAAAGGTCATAAACTTTAAGCAAGTACCGTAAATATTTTCGGTCGTCTAAATTCGCAGTTTGAGTTGCCCAAAAATTTTATTTCACAGAACGATAGAGGAAACCTTACTCTTTCTACAGAATACCATCTTTTTAGCGGAATCCATGTACCAGGTAGGAAATTTTGCCGTTGAAATTTGCCAAAATCGAGCTTACTGATAATGGTGTTTGGGAGGGTAAATTTGAAAATTTTTTAAAAATTCTGCTTGAATCTTTTCGAATTCTAATAACGGTACTATGGAAAAGAAGGGTCATTGAATTGTGTGATATCGAAATAGTTTTGATATTTGTTTTAGTTTTCTCACACGAGTCGCAAATACGAAGCACATTTTTCAGTGGTTCGAGGGCTTCTCCGAAGGTGAAAATTAAAAAATGGCTTTTCTTGAAAAATATAAATCCAAACGAACTGAAAGTTGTATTTCTTAAATAGTTTCCAGAGGGCTTTCTTGTGAAAAAGTTTGAGGGAATTCAATTTTTGCATTTTGCACACCTATCAGTAGTATTTATAGAAAGTCACTCTTAAAATTACTTGTTAGTCCTTTCAACTGAAAATGAAAAAAAAAAATCCATAGTCTTACAAATTACTCTCACGAATTACCAGGACTCTGCAATATAGTGGAGCACATCTTTTCCCGCCAGACAGAAATTTTGTTCTTTACTGCCTTCACTGGACAAACAAAAGCGATCAGCATCAAAAGAGGTATTTTAAACTTTAGCTTATTGTTTTATGTTGCTAATCTTTTGGAATAAATGTGATAGTATGGTAACTCCGTCTGCGTTTTATTTACTTAATACGATAACTAACTTTTTATTTCCACATGATCCTGCTGCGATATCTCTTACAAATGTGGCATCAAATCCTTTACGAATGGTGTCGCCATTATTTGTACAGATAATTATAAACACTTGTAAGCCAAAAGTGTACTAAGTAATAAATAATGCCATAACTTACAGTAGTTTATATTTAGATATTTGTTTGGCAGAATATTGATGCCTGATGCATTGTTTACTTAATATGGGATGACTGCATAAATCTCTCTCGATATTTTAAACCATCTAAGGGGTCTTGACTGACCCATCATCTGTCTTTTTTAAATAATGAACCAGTTAAAGAGTCATTTAGAGTGAAAATAAAACATTTTCCTTCAAATCTAACATTTACTTCTTCCGCTTTCGACAAAAATACGTCCACGCTTGTCTGGCTTCTCCGGCCCCTTTTACTGAAATTTTTCACGGTTTCTTTTAAAGACCTGTTTGTGTAGAAGTTTTATCCTGTTCCTATGGCATGTCCGCCATCCAAATAGAAGAATTGAACGAAATTAAAAAAGTGTGGAAACCCTCGTCTTCCGACGACCGGCCGCCGTGGGTTAACCAGTCCTACTCTCCTATTTTTAAATCCAACAGAAACGTTTCACGCGGTGGCTTTAACTATATTTTACCGTTGATTTTAAAGGATCCAATTAAGTAGAAGTTTATTCCATTTGCATGGGTAATACTGTTTTTAGCTGAAGCAGGATAATTTAACCATATCAAAGTCACATTGCTCCACTTTGGCTGCAATTTTTTTTTGGATGAGAGAGAGTCTCCCCGCGGAAGTCTTTACTTCACCGGAAGTCAACTGGGTAACCGGAAACTGTTTTCGCATGGTCCGCATAGTTCTAAAAATAACTTTTTTGAAATTAAGATATCCCAAAGGCCGGCTGGGAGAGTCTCTCTCTGTCCTATTATGGCTCTTGTTACATGTTAACGTTATCAGGAATGATCTTCCAAATATGGTAGTCTAAACAATTCTGTAGGGCAGATGAAAGAAAAAAACCTACTATTCCACTATTGCTTTTTATTATTATTTTTTCCCAGTTACAGATTTTATAACAATAACAATAACAATAATTTTATTTGCATTTCCTTTTGAAGTAAGGTTACAAGAGATCTATATATATTTTCTTTTTTTATGTTAAGATGTTAAGTAATTTTGAGATTATATATAGTTTACGAAGGAAATGCCTAGTGCCAAAATGAACCCTAAGGTTTTCGAGTTCAGCCCTAGGCTTGCTATGTTGTAATTTTTGTAGCTTACACTCAAACTGGTGTTTACACTCACACAAGTGTATAGCGAAGGCGAAATGGAATGAAATAGAAAAAAAAAAAAAAAAAAAAAAAAAAAAGCGAAAAAAAGAGCAAAAATGCATGCAAAAAGGGAAAAAAAAAAAAAAAAAAAAGGCATAGCGCTACTACAATCAGGCAGCTATAAGACTATAAAACAGAAAGGGAAGAAGGATAATCCTATTTTGAAATGATCTTTAAAGGTAAGATTGCTTACGTAGTAAATGCTGTTTAACTTGTTTACTAAAACAGTTTGAGCTAAGGTTTTTGAGATCAGTTGGTAATTCTTGCCAAAGTTCAGAGGCCAGTGAAGCTATAGTCTGTTTTCCGATGTTAGTTCTTGTTCGTACTTTGTGTATGTTATCTTTAGAGGCATATCTCGTGTTATAGGAGTGAATATCTTTGGCATAAGTGAAAGAATTGGTAAAAATGGATGGTAGTTTTTTTATGTGCCAGTTGTGTATGAACTTAAGTGCCTGGAATTTAAAAGTGTTTTCTATGGTCAGTATGTCTAGGAGATTCAGCAGTGGCAAAGCACTTTCGGTGTCTTTTCCATATAAAGTAGCAAAAAAAATAGTTCTGGCAATGTGGTTTTGTTTTACTTGGAGTTTTTTTAGGTTGCTTTTAAAAGCACTGCCCCAAGCAACAATCGCGTACGAGATGTAGGGGTTTATTAGGTTAAAATATATTTGTCGTAGTTGTAGAGGGGTTAAGTAGTGCCGCAGTTTGAAAAAGATACCAGAATTCCTTGCAACTCGGGAGCAGACAAATGATATGTGTTGTTTCCAGTTAATTTTATCATCAATAAGCACTCCAAGATATTTTACGTGGTCTTTTCTTTCTAAGGGGAACGTGTTGCCACCATTGTCCTGAATGCTTACATTTATAGGGGTATTTAATCGCTTTTGGGGTGATTTAATTATCATAAAATTAGTTTTAGAGAAATTTATCGACAGTTTGTTTACATCACACCAAGCTTTCACTTTAAATAGTTCTTGGTTTATAATTGTTTCGAGTTGCTTAGAGTTGTCAGAGGAGATAAAAATATTTGTATCATCAGCGAATAGGCGGAAAGAGAGTTTTTGAGAACAATAGGAAATGTCATTGATATAGAGCAAAAAGAGTAGTGGTCCAAGTGTACTACCTTGAGGAACTCCACAGATGACCGTTCGTTTGGTAGATTGAGAATCCCCTAGAGAAACATATTGTTGCCTGTTGGTAAGATAGTTGGTAAACCAATTGAGCGGAATTCCCCTTATTCCATATTTTTCGAGTTTCTTAAGTAAAATAGCATGGTTGACGGTGTCGAACGCTTTAGCGAAATCCAGGAAAACGCCGCAGGTATAGAGATTATTATCAATTGATTTTTTGAGATTATCTGTAATTTCTGTTATTGCTTGTTCAGTGGAATGTCCCTTTCTAAACCCGAATTGGCATTCGTTGATAATCTTGTATTTTTCAATATAACTAGTGAGTTGTTTAAAAACGAGCTTTTCAAATATTTGTGAAAATGAAGAAAGTGTTGATATTGGGCGGTAGTTTTCTGGAATAAGGCTGTCCCCTCCTTTGTCAACCGGGGTTACTTTAGATATTTTAAGGACATCAGGGACTATTCCCTGCGAGAAGGAATTGTTGAATATGGAAGCCAGAGCCTCGCTTATATGGTTATGTGCAAGTTTTAAACATTTTGTTGGTATGCCAATAGTTGATTTGTTAACATTTAGACCTTTGATTAAATCAGAGACCTCTTGTGGACAAATAGCCCTAAACATGAAACTTCTCGAAGGTGCATGATTAATATGCTGTGTTGGGTCTATGTCAGGGATAGGTGGAAGCTGATCGGCCAGTTTTGGTCCAACATTAATAAAGTGCTCATTTAGTTTGTCGCAAATACTGCTCTGGTCAGTGAAGCTTTTATTATTATAGAGAAGCTTAGAAATTAATGTCTTCTTTTTCGTTCCTCTGTTAATTATCATATCAATGAGCTTCCATGTCGCTTTTAAATTTCCTTTGTTAATGGCAAATTGTGAATCGAAATAATTCTTTTTAGCTTGTAATTTTATTCTATTTAATTTATTATTGAAGGCTTTGTATTGACTAATTTTGTCAGGGTCATTACTTAAAAAGTGTGATTTGAATAATTTATGTTTTTTTTTAATTGAGGCTAGGATACCTTTTGTTAACCATGGCTTGTTCAATAGTTTTCTTTTTGACTGAGAAGCTCTTTTCAATGGAGCATGTTTTTCAGTGAGTCGCTCTAGGACACGAATTACACTATTAATACTACTATTAACGTCTGAGTCAACAAGGGTCAAGAAATTAATTTGTTTCAGATCATCAACGAATTTGGCATTATTAAAATGAGAGAAGTCTCTAAAATAGCGTTGTTGCTGGTGGTAAGGGAGAGTAGAAGAGAAAGTGCAAAAACAAGGGAGGTGGTCAGTAATGTCAGCTAAGCAAATTCCTGATTTTATAACTTTTTCAGGTGCATTTGTATAAATGTGGTCTATTAAGGTCTTTGAGTGATAGGTTATACGAGTTGCTTTAGTTATAAGTGGCATGTAGCCCAATTCAAATAGCATGTCAAGGTAGTCAGAGGTTTGATTGTGGGAAGTATAAGAAAGGAAATTCACGTTGATATCGCCAGCCAAATATGCCTCGTAACCAGACTGGTTTTCTAAAGAAGTGGTAAAGATTGATCTTAATTGTCACCAAAAATTTAAAAAAAAACATTCACTGACCAGAGGCAGAAATATTGGCACATAAAGTTGGAAAAAAGGGAAAAAAGGCACAGTCGACTAGATCCAACTTTACGCATTCGCGAAGTTGTGCACGCGCTCAATCGAGTTCCCCCACGTGCAAAACCACCGGCGTTCTATCCAGACGTATTTTTCCATTCGATCGTTTTATGGGTTACTAGAAAAGTAGCCAAAATGAGTTGGGGAGAGTTTTACCGTTTGCAGTTGAATTAACGTGCTACGTAAAAATCTGTCTAAATATGCACCATTGCAATGTTCTCTGACATGTGCATGTTAGTTATTGCGTGTGAAGATTGTGCACGGGCGTGCAGCAAAAAACTCTTTCCAGCCTCCTTAAATTACGTAAATCCGATCACCGCCCTCCATTAAAATGTGTACTAATAGCTAATTATAATGGGTGCAATGATTAATCGCGTGTTCGTCTTTAAAGAATATTTTCCTTATTTCCTTCTCCTAAACTCGCGCATGTAATTAAAATCTTAATTAAATGGCTTATTTTTGATGGAAA
The DNA here is from genome assembly GCA_019787425.1 of Platygyra sinensis. Lineage (NCBI taxonomy): Eukaryota > Metazoa > Cnidaria > Anthozoa > Scleractinia > Merulinidae > Platygyra > Platygyra sinensis. The sequence goes on along the minus strand of JAHPZR010000294.1, from coordinate 17,053 downwards.
TTACAAATGTAGCTAATATTGTTTGAATTTCTTCTTTTAATTCGCAATGGTTATGATCATCCGTGGCATGCAGACGTTCATCTGGTTAATCAATATTTAATGACGAATAAGCAAACGGAAGGAATGAGGGCCACTGTTATGGAACATGATAGTATAGTTTTGACACACAGACACCGAACCAAAGGAAAATTTCCGCACTTTTTACGAAAGATGGCCAAAGCTCATTCAAATTCTCCGAAGATTCTCGCAGATAATAAAAATATATTTGTGTCAAGAGCATTCTGTCAAAGATTGATAATGGCGAATATTTGTGTAGCCTTGAAAATTATTTCGGAATCTTTTTTCGGATATTTTGGGAGCTTCTGTGCACAATTATGTCTAAATAAGCATTGTATTGGCTGTTGACATTATATTACTAAATTTGGGAAGTGTTTACAAGGATTACATCAGAGTTCCGAGTAACGAAAACTTTATGTCGAGTTTATTTACATTTTTTTTACAAACTTCTGTGCACTGTTTTAAATATATTCTCGAAAGAAATCATTTCTTCCGACACCAGTGTATAAAGCATACTCACATAAAAGCACTTATTTAACTGTCATGGCGAAATAAAACTGATGATTAAACTTTATCTGTTTAAGAACCTTAAATGCTATTTTCTCGAGTTCTTAATTATGGGAAAATGCTTCTGGTATGATTTCAGGCAACTATTTATAGGACAGCAATATACTTAACATTATTCTGGTACAAGGCTTTTGTGACTAAAAACGGAAATTGCTCGACTTCCTATCGCGAATTTCGTCTGCGGTCTTTTCCTTAAAGACTGAAGGAAACTCTGTCTTCAATTAAAAGAGATTGCTTAAATTTTCACGAAAATATAATTAAAAATCTTCAATGAAGAAAAGTACTTTACCATGCTAATGTCTGTCCAAAACATTCTGGATGGCTTTAAGCCAAACCAACAGGCGAACTTTTAACCATTGATTTCAGTTTACACGGTTCAGGCAGCCCAATTAAAAAGAAACTTTAAGGTAATTGTAGATTCTCATGGCAGAGTTTTGTTAACCCCACGAATTATCATGTGGACGTTGTACATTTATGCTTGATCAACTTGTGTTTACAGTTGTTGTTTCAAAGTAAATTGACATAGCAAACTATTGTTGGCGGCCACTTGGCTCGAGCTTCAGTTCGCAGTTCGTGTGATAACTCACCACTTTTAACTAAGTGTAGGTGAAAATGGAGATGTGCATGTATATGTAAATGTAACCATGTTTTTTTTTTTTTTTTTTTTTTTTTTTTTTTTTTTAACATGGAAGGGCTTGCTACTCACCCCATAACGCCAGATGCCGCTCTCGAGTGATTTCACGTGGCGTTAATTGCACGAATGGCTCCGAGCACTTGTAATTTTTTTTTTCTTATTCTGAAAACAGGAAATTATTAAAAAGCAGGGAGCGGGAGTCGAACCCCGTCCACTAGCTCCACTAAACCACTACAAAACCAGCGAGCTGGCCTCTGAAACCCGAAAATTTTAAAACTATAAAGCGTTACCCTTATTATTTCATAAGAGCTAACCGAGTAGGCTAGCCGAAGCGCTTTCTCGGCTAACCGGAGTGAAGTAGTAAACTGCAGTGGATGAAAGAACGAGGAATGAACGAGGAATGATACTAAAACCGGAGTGAATAGTAAACTGCAGTGGATGAAAGAACGAAGAATGATACTAGTCCCAGCTTTCCTGAGTCGGAGCCATTCCTGTAATTAACGCCTCTAAGAGATTTCCCTTGTGAAGAAACTGCGGCCAAGTAATCATTACGCTTGTTTAGACTCCGGATCGCTCTTTCCGGGTAGGAACCCTGGCTCCTTGGCTATAGCAATTGTTTTATTTTTTGAGCAAGAGTATTTACTCTCTTCACCCAGGTGCATAAATAGGTATTGGTGACTTTAAAAAATAAAAGGGCCAAACCCTGTAATCTACTAGCATCCCTTCCAGGAGAGTATAAAAATTTTCCTGATCACTTTTTTGCCTCAGAGAGCAGGATAAGTTTCGGGTGTATAGTAATCTTAGCCCGACGCAACTTCGATGTAAACGAATGGAATACATTATTTTAAAACAAGTATCCTCCCGATTCTGAGTCGGCTGACACGTATCATCCGCAATTCCGATTTTAAGCTTAAGCAAGCTTAAAACTTATGTTCGCCTTTCTAGTGTGTACCGTGGTTGGTTTATAAATGAATGGACATGGACGGAATGCATAATAATTTCGCTATCGGGTAGTTGTATATCTTAGTCGATATTGTTTTGCTTCAAAAAAAAAAAAAAAAGGGAGGACATACCTTTCTTGGCTGAAATTTTCCAAATGACCACTACTTATAATTTTGTACTTGGAGGTAGAGCTTTAACAAGAAAAAATGAGAAAAGTGAAAATATCAACTATGAGTATAAGTTTCTGCAATCCAAAATGGAAATTCACCTTACCTTTGAAGGTGCTGATTTTAAGATCTTTCAACGGATGAAAACTAAATACATCTAGGGTACCTTCTCATCGGCTAAGGAAGAACTTTTAATTATTTTCTTCTTTTTTTTTTTGCAACTTGTTAACTGAGGCCCAATTCACACGCAATCTTAAAAAACAAATCTTTACACTCACCTCAATAGTGGAGAAACTCTGTTCTAATGATTATCATTGGCGCTAGACTTCGGGTCGTTCTTTCCCGCTGGATTCCATGTCCCGTGGACAGAAATCTTGATTTTTTTTAACTTCTCACATTGGTTTTTCATTCACCTTTGGACCATGTGGACATAATTGCAACTAAAATCTGTTTCTGAAAACAAAAGTGGGGGTCACCGAACGTCCAAAGTCATCAAATCCAAGCAAAGCTATAGCAAAGGCAATCTGCCCTATCGTTCTTCATTTTAGTACTTAGCGTGCGCGCGCGATGCGTGACGTGGCAAGTTAATTTGCGTGCGCACTAAGGATATTCAGAAACAATTGACGCGAACGTCCTTAATGAGTCTTTAACCTGATGATCAGATTAAATATCATCTTAAACAACCATCTTGAACACATGAAACAAAGCCTTTCCCAACGGTTTCGCGCTGTGATTGGACATCAGAAGGAGGTTTAAAAATAGCTCAGTCCAGATTCCCCAGTGAGAAGAAATGCAAACATTACAATATTGAATCCTTCGATCTTAATCTAGTTGATTTGTATTCGTAACTATAATTCTAAATCGAGTTGATTTGCGGCCTGTGCTCTGATTGGGGTTGATTTCTCGTGAGCAGCCTTGAAATTTCGAGGTTAACTCGTGGGACCGCGAGTTGAGTGCTGAAATCGTGAGTCCCACGAGCAAATCGCGAAAGTTGGAAGGTTCGTAAGTGGAGCATTTTTAAACAAACCTGAGTGATATCCAGGCTAATTGGAGTAATATTCACTCTCATCGACGCGCGATTAAGGCTGACCGCAGTACTGATTCTCAAAACAATTTCCGTATAGTCCAATACATTAATTATTCATTCAGTTCTTTGTTTAACTAAACAATAGGGGAAACAATAGCGTTCCTTTGGGAACACGTGATCTTGACGCAAAAGCATTAGAATTCTAACGTGATACCGCGCACAACCATTATTTTATTCGAAAAATTCTTAACGAACATGGGCATATTGCATGAGCACTACCAGTTGTAGCCAGAACAATTGTACTCTTTTGGTTAATTTTGATGTCTCGTTATAACCACTCTGTATGTTTTTTTTCCGTTCCTCCGAACTACTTAAAAATCAGTGCTGCATATCTTCAATGAGGCTTGTTTACCGGGCCCCAACACAATATCAGGAGAAACAAAAAAACACTGTACAAATTAAATGGCTATAAACAAACGCCCATAGGCGCTTTAATAAAAACATGTTTACAGAACATGGTCAATTTACAAGGAGCAAAATTAGGCCTCTGTCTTCCCCATTAAAGGTATGGCCACTCAAAAACGAAACTGCAAAACAACAACCCAGTGCTCTGCGGACAGGACTAAAGAGGACAGGGATGGGAGGTAAATTGAAAAAAAAAACACTCCTTCCCAAGCGAGTCAAACAATTTAATGACGTAAAAGCAATAGACCTTTTTCGCTTGTACATTTTGTTTTCCCAATACAGATCATGTGATGATACTCAGGAGATTTGATCCTTTGTCTTGTTCATTAAAAAAGAGTACATGAAGACATATTCATGCTTGCATGTACCCTTTTTAATGAACAAAACAAAAGATCAAATATCCTGAGTATCATCACATGATCTGTATTGGGAAAACAAAATGTACAAGCGAAAAAGGTCTATTGACTCTGGAATAGTAACGTATGCCCCTGGAGGGGAAATCATTTGACCTAGCCCCATGACCTCTCAGCACATGCACGGATGTTGTCATGCAACTCGTAACGCAACAAGACAATTCAACATAAGATTGTCATGGAAAAAACATTAAAACCCTATATTCGAAAGGAAATATTCCGGTCATGTTTTTCCCCGTTCTCCCATTTACATATAAATCAGTGCTGCATATCCTGAAGCTTCTTTTCCCTGATGTTGTCACGCAACCCGCAACACAACAAGGCAATTCAGGGAAAAAGGTAATAATCCTATCCGCAAGCAAATATTTTATTTATCACTTAACGCTAAAATCATAGTATCAAAATACTGCCTAAGCATTGGTGATCACGTTGTTATCATTTTCGTTACACAATATGTTACCATAGCAACAGTATCACCTGCTAACAACACCCTAAATTACAGCTATGGGGACCTACATTGCCAGCTTTTGATAAGCATTAAAGATCAACATTTCGCAAAGTTTCAAACAAAATTCTGTAGTTAGGGTTCAGAGCCACCTTAAGGTCATATTTCCCTATCACCTTTAAGATATGGACGTGTTTGCAGCTAGCCTAGCAAAACGAACATGAAACGCCTCTTCAACCCGCAGACTCACAGTAAATTTATTTATTTATTTATTTATTTTAATATCTACTATCAACACGTATTAAAACTGCATGGGAACACCGAAGCACAGTCCCACCTGAAATCAGAAATCTTGGTGGTTGTCTCAGGGTTAAACCATGCCGTTTTTATTTTTAATTCGTTATGTACATCATGCCATCAGCACCTATAAACAATACGTAATTTTTCAGACATAAAGGACCGTATATTGTAACCACATATCCAACCAGCAAAAAGACAGTTAAAATGAATTTATAGCGAGGTATTTTTGACGAATTAAGAGGTGTTTGGAACTATAGTACACAGTGTCTTGATTATTTGATTTACATTCTCGATCTATACCAAACTCAAGGTGAAAACAGATATAAAATTATAAGATCTATGTTAATTAAGATCAGATGTCTAAAAAGCGTCACCTGTACATTACTTAGACTTGTCCTTGTAAGGACTATTCTAGTATTTTCTCGAAATTTAACTAATAAAGCCAAAGCTTTGGAAAACGAGCTATATGATACACGGACTGAGACTTCTTTATATTTTTCCTCAAGTCTCGTAGAACAACAAAACTAGAGTATTCTCTCAAGTGAACTAACTCAAACTTAAAGCCGACACATGTAGCCGACGTAAAATGTGTCAAAAGGAGTGCGAGCGTGTCATGCTTGGTTTTGACTTTACTTCTGATTGGATGACAAACTTCCGCGAGGATTTTACCCCAATTGTTGTCATAGTAACATCCCTCTATCTGTCAACTGGGATTAATGAAATACTTTCCAAATGACACTAATTAGACTACTGGTAATGAACATAAGTAAACGAAGTAAGAGTACATTCCATGCCAGGTGAACCATACTTGTTCTGAGGCATGATTTTCTAAAGTACTTCAATCGACATAACCTTACGTTTATTAACACCCTGCCATGGTGAGTATCGATAGCTATGAAATATCACGGAAGCTTACAACAAATTGGCTTTCAGCTAGGAGTTCTTGGAAGAACTCACTTTGGATCAAGGACAAATTATAATTTACATTTTCCCTTCCAGCCCAAGTTTTTTTTAGAACAAGCTTGGGTTGAAAAACAAATTGTGTTTTCGTTTTGGCTTTTACCAAAGAGTTCCTAGTGGAACTTGCTTCGAGTAAATAACGAACAGTTATCTTACAATCTGGTCTCCAACAAGGAGGTCTTCGCGGAATTTGCTCTGCTTTTTCTGCTAGTGGTTAAGGTAAGTTGTCCTCGATCAGCAAGTACCTCGTGGCGGCATAGGATCATGCTTTTGAAAGCTGCTTTAATCTTTCCGTTCAGACCAATATACAACCACGGGTTTATGGCACTGTTAGCCTGGCTGAACCAGTAGCAAATGTAGATAATTACATAAGGATCCCACATCGCCGCACCACCACTCTCGACACTCACGCCTTCGTCCATCTGATACACGTGCACTGGAAGCCAGCAGACTGCAAACACCATCACAACAATGATGAGCATTCGGATTACTTTTTTCTTGGGGATTTCCTGTTCTCGTTGCTTTTCACTAATGTTATGATCCAGAGGTACTTCGTGGAGCCACAGTTTTTGAGCAACGAGGCTGTACAGAACTGAGATGACAGCGAGGGGCAGTAGGAAGCCGACAGCAAAAAAGTAAGCATAAAAGGGTAACATTAGAGACTTCTCCATCCCACATTTGCCTTGGTCAAGTTTGAAGGCAAATGGTACGATTGACATGAAGGCCATGGATGAGATCCAAATCACTGGAGTAATGATCTTAGGCTTCCTGAACCAAATGCTCCGCCTGAAAGGATGCACCACAGCAAAATAACGATCAAATGCCATTACAGTAAGGCAGAAAATGGAGGCGATCGTCGAGACATAGACAGCATAGTAAAGAAACCTGCAGTTAAAAGTCCCAATTAATTCAGAGCTTTGAACGACATAAAAGTGAGTAATGCTAACAGGCATCTGAAATACAGCAACCATCAAGTCAGCCACCGCCATGTTAACAAACAGGAAACTCGTCAGGTTTCGTGTTCCAGGTTTCTTGAACACGATGTAGATCAGCAATGTGTTACCAGCCAAAGCTAC
>JAHPZR010000293.1:45000-64277 GCA_019787425.1 Platygyra sinensis | reverse complement strand
GTTTTTGATTGGTTCACTGTATTGTCTGTGTTCTTTGTAATTGGCTAGAGTGATTACTTTGAGTTTTTGATTGCTTCACTGTATTGTCTGTGTCTTTTGTGATTGGCTAGAGTGATTAGTTTGAGTTTTTGATTGGTTCACTGTTTTGTCCGTGTTGTTTGTGATTGGCTAGAGTGATTACTTCGAGTTTTTGATTGGTTCACTGTATTGTCTGTGTTCTTTGTGACTTGCTAGAGTGATCACTTTGAGTTTTTGATTGGTTCACTGTATTGTCTGTGTCTTTTGTTATTGGCTAGAGTGATTACTTTGAGTTTTTGATTGGTTCACTGTATTGTCCGTGTTGTTTGTGATTGGCTAGAATAATTAATTTGAGTTTTTGATCAGTTCACTGTATTGTCTGTGCTCTTTGTGATTGACTAGAGTGATTACTTTGAGTTTTTGATTGCTTCACTGTATTGTCTGCGTCTTTTGTGTTTGGCTAGAGTGATTACTTTGAGTTTTTAATCGGTTTACTGGATTGTCTGTGTCCTTTGTGATTTGCTAGAGTGATTACTTTGAGTTTTTGATTGCTTTACTGTATTGTCTGCGTCTTTTGTGATTGGCTAGAGTAATTACTTTGAGTTTTTGATTGCTTCACTGGATTGTCTGTGTCCTTTGTGATTTGCTAGAGTGATTACTTTGAGTTTTTAATCGGTTTACTGGATTGTCTGTGTCCTTTGTGATTTGCTAGAGTGATTACTTTGAGTTTTTGATTGCTTCACTGTATTGTCTGCGTCTTTTGTGATTGGCTAGAGTAATTACTTTGAGTTTTTGATTGCTTCACTGGATTGTCTGTGTCCTTTGTGATTGGCTAGAATGATTAATTTGAGTTTTTGATTGGTTCACTGTATTGTCTGCGCTCTTTGTGATTGACTAGAGTGATTACTTTGAGTTTTTGATTGCTTCACTGTATTGTCTGCGTCTTTTGTGATTGGCTAGAGTGATTACTTTGAGTTTTTAATCGGTTCACTGTATTGTCTGTGTTCTTTGTGATTTGCTAGAGTGATTACTTTGAGTTTTTGATTGCTTCACTGTATTGTCTGCGTCTTTTGTGCTTGGCTAGAGAGATTACCTTTGAGTTTTTGATCGGTTCACTGTATTGTCTGTGCTCTTGTGATTGACTAGAGTGATTACTTTGAGTTTTTGATTGGTTCACTGTATTGTCTGTGTTCTTTGTGATTTGCTAGAGTGATTACTTTGAGTTTTTGATTGGTTCACTGTATTGTCTGTGTCTTTTGTTATTGGCTAGAGTGATTACTTTGAGTTTTTGATTGGTTCACTGTATTGTCCGTGTTGTTTGTGATTGGCTAGAATGATTAATTTGAGTTTTTGATCGGTTCACTGTATTGTCTGTGCTCTTTGTGATTGACTAGAGTGATTACTTTGAGTTTTTGATTGCTTCACTGTATTGTCTGCGTCTTTTGTGTTTGGCTAGAGTGATTACTTTGAGTTTTTAATCGGTTTACTGGATTGTCTGTGTCCTTTGTGATTTGCTAGAGTGATTACTTTGAGTTTTTGATTGCTTCACTGTATTGTCTGTGTCTTTTGTGATTGGCTAGAGTGATTACTTTGAGTTTTTGATTGGTTCACTGTATTGTCCGTGTTGTTTGTGATTGGCTAGAGTGATTACTTTGAGTTTTTGATTGGTTCACTGTATTGTCTGTGTCTCTTTGTGATTGGCTAGAGTGATTACTTTGAGTTTTTGATTGCTTCACTGTATTGTCTGCGTCTTTTGTGATTGGCTAGAGTGATTACTTTGAGTTTTTGATCGGTTCACTGTATTGTCTGTGTTCTTTGTGATTGGCTAGAGTGATTACTTTGAGTTTTTGATTGGTTCACTGTATTGTCTGTGTCTTTTGTGATTGGCTAGAGTGATTACTTTGAGTTTTTGATCGGTTCACTGTATTGTCTGTGCTCTTTGTGATTGGCTAGAGTGATTACTTTGAGTTTTTGATTGGTTCACTGTATTGTCTGTGTTCTTTGTGATTTGCTAGAGTGATTACTTTGAGTTTTTGATTGGTTCACTGTATTGTCTGTGTCTTTTGTGATTGGCTAGAGTGATTACTTTGAGTTTTTGATTGGTTCACTGTATTGTCCGTGTTGTTTGTGATTGGCTAGAATGATTAATTTGAGTTTTTGATCGGTTCACTGTATTGTCTGTGCTCTTTGTGATTGACTAGAGTGATTACTTTGAGTTTTTGATTGGTTCACTGTATTGTCTGCGTCTTTTGTGATTGGCTAGAGTGATTACTTTGAGTTTTTAATCGGTTTACTGTATTGTCTGTGTCTTTGTGATTTGCTAGAGTGATTACTTTGAGTTTTTGATTGCTTCACTGTATTGTCTGTGTCTTTTGTGATTGGCTAGAGTGATTACTTTGAGTTTTTGATTGGTTCACTGTATTGTCGTGTTCTTTGTGATTGGCTAGAGTGATTACTTTGAGTTTTTGATTGGTTCACTGTATTGTCTGTGTTCTTTGTGATTGGCTAGAGTGATTACTTTGAGTTTTTGATTGGTTCACTGTATTGTCTGTGTCTTTGTGATTGGCTAGAGATGATTACTTTGAGTTTTTGATTGGTTCACTGTATTGTCTGTTCCTTTGTGATTGGCTAGAGTGATTACTTTGAGTTTTTGATTGGTTCACTGTATTGTCTGTGTCTTTTGTGATTGGCTAGAGTGATTACTTTGAGTTTTTGATTGGTTCACTGTATTGTCTGTGTCTTTTGTGATTGGCTAGAGTGATTACTTTGAGTTTTTGATTGGTTCACTGTATTGTCTGTGTCCTTTGTAATTGCCTAGAATAATTACTTTGAGTGTTTGATCGGTTCACGGTATTGTCTGTCTTCTTTGTGATTGGCCAGAATGATTACCTTGAGGTTTTGATTGGTTCACTGTATTGTATGTGTCTTTTGTGATTGGCTAGAGTGATTATTTTGAGTTTTTACTTGGTTCACTGTATTGTCTGTGTCTTTTGATTGACAAGAGTGATTACTTTAAGTTTTTGATTGGTTCACTGTATTGTCTGTATTCTTTATGATTGGCTAGAGTGATTACTTTGAGTTGTTGATTGGTTCACATTATTGTCTGTGTTTTTGTGATTGGCTAGAGTGATTACTTTGAGCTTTTGAGTGGTTCGATGTATTGTCTGTTTCTTTTGTGATTGGCTAGAGTGATTACTCTGAGTTTTGATTTGTTCACTGTTTTGCCTGTTTTCTACATTATTGGCTAGAGTGATTACTTTAAGTTTTTGATTGGTTCACTGTATTGTCTGTGTTCTTTATGATTGGCTAGAGTGATTAATTTGGGTTTTTGATAGGTTCACTGTATTGTTCGTGTTGTTTATGATTGGCTAGAGTGAATACTTTGAGTTTATGATTGGCTCACTGTAATGTCTGTGTCCTTTGTGACTGGCTAGAATAATTACTTTGAGTTTTTTATTTGTTCACTGTATTGTCTGTGGCTAGAGTGATTACTTTGAGTTTTTGATTGGTTCACTGTATTGTCTGTGTCTTTTGTTTTTGGCTAGAGTGATTACTTTGATTTTTTATTTGGTTCACTGTATTGTCTGTGTCCTTTGTGATTGGCTAGAATGATTACTTGAGTTTTTATTCGTTCACTGTATTGTCTATGTGCTTTGTGATTGGCTAGAATGATTAAGTTTGAGTTTTTGATTGGTTCACTGTATTGTATGTGTCTTTTGTGATTGGCAAGAGTGATTACTTTGAGTTTTTTATTGGTTCACTGTATTGTCTGTGTCTTTTGTAATTGGCTAGAGTGACTACTTTAAGTTTTTTATTGGTTCACTGTATTGTCTGTGTCTTGTGATTGGCGAGAGTGATTACTTTGAGTTTTTGATTGGTTTACTGTATTGTCTGTGTCTTTTGTCATTGGTGAGTTTGCCGGATTACTTTAAGTTTTGATTGGTTGACTCTGTTGTTGTGTGTGTTCTTTGTGATTGGCTAGAATGATTACTTGAGTTTTTATTCGTTCACTGTATTGTCTGTGTGCTTTGTGATTGGCTAGAATGATTAAGTTTGAGTTTTTGATTGGTTCACTGTATTGTATGTGTCTTTTGTGATTGGCTAGAGTGATTACTTTGGGTTTTTGATTGGTTCGCATTATTGTCTGTGTTCTTTGTTATTGGCTGGACTGATTACTTTGAGTTTTGATTTGTTCACTGTATTGTCCGTTTTCCTCATTATTGGCTAGAGTGATTACTTTGGTTTTGGTTTTACGACACTAAATTGAAAATTATACTATCATGGTTTATTTTATTACAATATTAATATTTAGGACTCTTATTATTTATTTCATAGTTTTAAGATTTATCGTATTTGTATACTAGTTCAATTAGGGCTCCTATTGATAACAGATATACTTTTAAGTATTCTGAAAGGATTACCCTGATTAATTAAATGTTAACTACTACTTCAAGTTTGCCAAAAAAAAAACTGCCTTTATAAACCCTGCTTTTTTCGTGTTTAAAATTCTTATCTTGTGGCATGCAAGAGACGCTTGACAAACAGTGATCAAGGGAAGCTCGATCAAATAACTGATTTGAAACACGAACTGCATCAAATAATAATTATTGTATATCGTCACTATTGTTTAGTTTATTTTTTATAAATATTTATTAGTTAAATAGTTAATTTATTAATTTGTTTTATTTAATTTATATTGATAATAAAAAACCCTTTTTAGGGATGTTCAATAAATGTATGTAAAGAGTATGTATGCGATATGTTGTGAAAATTTTGACAGATTTTACAAAGGAAACTGAAGAAGATCACAAATAAAGCCATAAAAAACAAAAATCGCATTTGTTTGGGCATTTATATTTCAAGACTAAAACCCAAAATTTTAACAGAGACGATAGTAACACACACCATGTGTGTGGCGCGCAACGCCATAATTGAGCTACTTTAAGTTTGCCGCACACTAGCCAATTTTTTGTCCTACTAATGTAGGGTTTTTGTCCAGTTTAAATCGAGTTCAAATTTGACGGGCCATAAGCTTGCCGCACTCTAGCCGATTTTTGCCGCGACTAACCACGGGGACGGTTGGAGCCGAGTCATCCAAAATTACGATTGCGCCCATTCCACTGACGTGACTTCATGACATTCCTAATGGTGAGGCACGAGCGAGCACCGAGAAATTGTCTAGGTACACCGCATAGTAGCTGACAAGGCCTGACAAGAGGATCTGAGATCTAGCACTGCAACCTCGCTCTTGTCGCAAACATCGGCTAGTGTGCGGCAGCCGAAAGGTGGCTCCCTTTTGCGCGAACTGATTTCGAAAATCGCGCACGAGTCGCGCACGAGATCACGCGGTAAAATACCAATAAACATAGCGTCCACATTTTTAAAGTTTTGTTTATCTCAAAAGTTGCTTAGATCGACTTCGGTTTCAAAACATTAATCGACTGAATAGAAGACCCTACCTTTTTCTGCTTGATTAAAAGATAGATGTACGAGGTGTATATGAGTTTCAACCTACGAAAATAATTTGTTCGATCGTCACGATCATCGCACGGAGCAAAACAAAGTAGTATATTACTACACATATATTTGCAGTCCTTGGCATTGTTTGTGGAACAGACACAAATAGCCAGTATCCGAGGGATGAGGATTACGCTAAGTTTAGAATGAGTCAGGACATTACTCCTCTTAAAAGTTTAGCCGTGTAACGGAGCATGAATTTACGCCTCGGAAATAAGATATGGCAAAAAAAAAAAAGAAATAAAAAAAAAAAAACTACAAAACAACGATCGAATTTTAGCAGCCGTCATTCCTCACTCACAAGATGCTAGCCATCCGATCCATAAAGTTGTAATTCGTTATTCTAAATTTTCATCTCCAAAAATGTGTGGCAATATTGCCAAAAGTAATTTTAAGGTAGGATATACGAGATTAAAACAATTTTTCGCCCTCTGAAAAGTGCCGATGATGCTAGAGGGCCATTAATACGCATGCATGCGTGGTAGTCTCAAATTTTTATAACATCACAAAGCAGCCAATTAATGAAGAAGGGCCATGCTAATTTGTCTCGTGTTTCCTTCGCTGAATTTTTTTGGAAGCTTGTATACTGCATAATATAGATGCCTTTTTTACAATATTGTTTTTTGACATAATTTTATCAAGGGATTTCCCTTGTTTGATCATAAATAAGAAAGTTTGAGATTTGATAGCGTTGTTAATGACATATAACAGTCTGTAAAGATGAAAGCTAACACCAGTTTACATGAATGTGGTGAAAAAAAAAAAAAAACAAAAAAAACAATTTAATGCTCTAACCACAACGCAGGCGACTTCTTTAGTTGCATCAGTCAACAATAATTAATAAGTCATTACCCTACGGAGCTGGCATATTTGAATACAGAAGAAATTTAACGTACTTCAGATGTCACAGCTTAGCTCTTGATTCACATCATCGAACCACTTGCCAAAGCTTCTCGCTGGAATGTAACACTACCAAACCGTTTTACAAAGTTCTCTAAAAGCTGTCGTAAAAAAATGCTGTCTGCATTTGTCGGCCTTGTTTCCGTCTTGTTCGCTTCCCTGATCCCGTATGCAAGAGATAAAGTTATCTTCATTGACTGTTTGAACTTTATTGCTTTTATCATGTTTCTTTCCCCATGTATAGTATTTTTTGAAAGATGAATTAGCACGATTTTAATGCCGTTCAGTTCAAATAATTATCTTGAATACTCCATACTTAACTTTCACAAGAGCCCCTACATTTTGTCTTTAACTTGTGGACGTCCCCTAGGAAAATTTCTTAACTATAGTTACATAATCGTGCATCAATTCAAAATAATGAGCGCTTCGCCTGCTTTCAAGATCGGTCAAAAAATTCAAAGTATGCTGGTGGAACGTAACTGCAAAAACCAGTATGTATTATTGCTGTAACATCTTTGGAAATAAAATAGTTACTTGCCAAGCAAGTACATAAACTGCAGTCTTAACTGAATGTAAAAGTTGGGCGTCAAATAAAGAGAAAAGAATTTAAAACCAACAACAACAGGAAAGTTTTCTCATTCCAAAAAAAAAGCTATCGGCCAGCTTATTTACTTTTTCAGTTTTGGCAGAATGAGCAATGCGAATTTTGAACTTAGTCAGGCTGTTTTGAACTGTCACCAGTCAGGCATGTGTTTAAGTGACAAGACTCTACCGTCATCATTCATAACTTTTCAGAACAATTATTTAAAATTTTTGGCCTTCTAATGGCAAATTCGCACGTTAAGCTCAATACTGTAGTCTGAAACAAGCAGTGTAAAGTCAGTATCAATCCTTGTATCGCGCTGGAAAAAAAATGAGTAAGTTAGTGCGAGAATAATTTTTCATAGAACTAAGTTGTAGTAACAATTAGTTATTGTCATACAATTCTTTTTCTTTTTTTTCGCTAACAGTTTCTTAAAAAACCGAACGTATTGCGTGGAATTAGCCTGAACCCATTCCATATAATAAGTCACATTAAATACACCACTGAGAGGAAGTTTTAAATTTAACTTACACCTAATTTAAACAGGTGGCTTTGACATGAACATGCAAATGAGTTAAACAACAATTATTTGCTAGACTCACTTCGTCAAAACAAATTTAATTTTTCAGACTTATCCTTGATAAGAATTGACTAAACTGAAAAATATTCGCATTTTATTCAAGTTTTCATCTAATCAGCATTTTTTTGTCAATTTGTTGTATCGATATTGCCCAGCTACTCGAGATCAAGGATTTCAATGAACTGTTAGCCTTGCCGACATTATATCGTTTATGGAAAAAAAAAATCCCGTGTTTTCAGATAACATGCCTGGCTTATTCGATCGTATAGCTGCTAAAACTGCAATAAATTTTTTTTAATATCATTCAGTAATGATACGGCTCGAGTTGAAAGAGAGTTTCAGAAAACACGTTTGGTTAAGGTGGCCGAACACAGTTTTCGCGCGTGCTTTTGCGGATGCAATTCAGCACGTGCACAAGGATTTCTAAGAACAAACATGCCGTCAATAGAGCGATTATTTTATTTATTCGACACCCGCACTATCTGTGTTATTTTTCTCTATAATTGAACGCAGTGTATTGATGGCTTTGGTCTTTTATTACAAAGATATGTTAGAAAAGGTAACGATGCAAAGAACCCAGCAATTTTCAGCTTTTGTCAGTGTTGCCGAAAGAGCCCAGTTGAATGCAACGCATGCGCAGTTGCTTGAAAAATTGAGATCAATTGCTTTAGCAGAAGCGTGCCGATTTCTAACGATCCAGTCGTTAGAATTTCAAGAAATGTGGCAGAAAAATACATCAGAGACCACGTGAATGATCTATTAAAAAATCTAAATTTTGACATAGGGAATTTTTAATAATACAGAAAACGATTAACGGAGAATTACGAAAATCGCCTATGTCAAAATTTCATCAGACCCATATTGACAGAAGGGATTTAATGTCAATTCTTAGTGTGCAAAATATGAAAATAATCTAACGACTGGATTTTCTTTAAATAAACAAAAACCATTATTTAAGCCTTGTTTTTAACCAGCCCCGTTGCCATGGCAACAGCACACACCCAATTCAAAATGCGAGAATAAATATTTCTGTGGTTAACCTTGACTCTTGCAAAAATTGGTCTCCAAAGCTTAAATAGTTTAAAAGTTATAGTGAATAATGTATAGGCACTTGAAAACCACGTCGGCCACCTTAACTCACACCGTCCAATCCAGTATATTATCTCTGTTTTTTTCAATATTGTTTCCAGCTTCAGCTGTGTCACATGGAGTTCCAGAACAATTAAAAGTGAAACTAGCAATATGCGTTTATGTCCAGGATTGAACGCATGTATTGCTTAATTAGTTCTTCATATTTGGCAGGGTTATTTGACATTTTCATATTACTTCATATCTGACAGAATTGTGTGTGTTTTGGTGACCTTTTTACCAGTGAGGACACTGTGATTTTTACCATGAGGAATTTTGAATCTCATTGGCGTTTAATCCTGGACCTATCTCCCTCAAAGAGAACAATGATGACGCTACTCGTGCTGTGTCTGCAAAGGGAAAAGGTCACTTGATTTTAGCGTTAGTCGGTATGATGAAGTTCTGAAATCAAATGAATTAGATCACGCAGAAACGTACAAAGTCTTTTCACGAAAACAAAAGCTCGAAATATCGTCAAACTTCTGAACAAATAGGTATTATTTTTTTTATAAATTGTTCAACAGAGAAAATAATCTGTATATTGCAACGGGAAAAATGATGGTGCAGACTAAACAGCAAGAACGCAAGACTAGAAGTCGTGAAGATTCGAAACTCGAAATGACTGCTGTGATCGGAGTGATCAGAGTGATCGGAGAAAGGAAAAGTGGTATCTTTTCTGAGATATAAAATTGTCATCTCCAAAAATTGCTCTGCAAATTACTCTAGAACTTGCGCAAAATGAAATATTGATTAATTAGTACGCTAATTATATTCTAGTTCTTAAAACTTAGGTTGAAGTAACAACTGGTTTATTTTCGGGATTATTTTTGGTTTTCTTAAACAGTTTCGTTATGAAAACTGGACCGAAATTTGGATAAAATTGCTGGAACGTAAAGTCGACGAATTACCTGGGACTAGTAGTAGGCCTCCGTCGGTCAGGGTCGACCATTATAATATACTCAACACAATTTCAAGTATTCGATTGGTCAATAACGAGTGCATAAACAGATTATAGATTGCGAATGGAGGTTATAGAGTGCAATACGGAAGTTGCTATGGAAACTATAGGGGAAGCGCGAAATTTAACTGAAACAAAAACCAATATGGCTGAAAGCCGGTTTATTTCGTCCGACGAAATAGTTGTTGACCAGCTGAAACTAAAGGCAAAAAACAAAAGCACAACTATATTAACACAAACGTAGCTGAATGTCTGGGAAAACGGGGGTCAACTAGGGAAATGAAAGAAAACTCAATCCTAAACTGGAGCCCCCGGAATATGAGCACGAAGATCTGGATAAAAAGGTACAAATGCTGAAGTACTTACCAAAGATGGATTAGAGTTCGAACCGAAGAGTTTGAAGTCCATGCTGGGAGCCGTTGACCGGCGTTTAAAAGATCGTGACTACATGTACTCAATAACAAGGGACCGGGAGTTTTATCAGTCCAAGTTCATGCTCGAGGGAAAAATAAAACATCTTCGCCAGCAAGGAAAAAGGAAGAGGCCGAACGCGGCAAGTGCACTGACAAGCAAAGAAGAAGGAATACTATGGACAGCAAGAACTCTCGGCGATTCCAGTCCAGGAGTTATTTCTCAGACGATGTAGTGCAGAGCAACTGGGGCAGCAAACGTTTAGAGGCAGTCTATTACGCAGGTGATCCGCCACGCGAACGAAAAGTCGCCGAACGACTACAATGAAGGAAATGAAAGGGTTCATCGGCAGCTATCACACATCACACATCAGCAGAACTCCACAGACAACAACATCAAACAGGTTCCTGGGAATTTCAGTGTGGTATTTTCTTCCAACCAGTACGGAACGGCTCCAGCAAGCAAGCAGTCATCATGCTTTTACGGTAAACAATTTCCACAACTGTCAAGTCACGTTTAGCGTCATTCAAGGACAGGCGGTTCAACCAAAAGTTCAGATCAGCATTAACTGTCTGTTCGAGGTAACTCATTACGGGACAATTACAAACTTGCCATCGCTTAACTGATTTTTCATGCTCTTGATAACAAAACTTGTTTAGTTCATAAAGTTTCTGATGTTTACCTGAAAATTCACGCTTGGTTTACCTGTCACTAGGTTGTAATTGATTGGTTGAAATAAAACTGTGAGCAGTTTGGAAGCCACTTCAGAGTTGCGTTTCCATAGAAGGGTGACGGTCGCGTTTTCTTGATTTCTTTTTATAATTTTGTTGAGAATATTATAAATAGAAAATCGTATGATCGCTCGTGCATTTCGTGATATATGGTCACTCGTGATATTTTTCAAGTTCTCAAATTACACTCGCCTGCGGCTCGTGCAATTTTGAGAACTTGAAAAACATCACTCGTGCCCATATATCACGAAATGTACTAGCGTTCATACGATTTCCTATACTTTAATACATCACTGAGGGGAAGTTTTAAAGTTAACTTACATCCAATCTAAACAGGTGGCCATGACATTATCATGCAAATTTTTGAACAACTTTCGTGCATGTTCGGAACTAGACAAATGAATATATGAAAATTCATATATTTGAACTGCGGAGGATGATATGAAGATATGATTGATCATCGCAGTTACGCACACAATAAGCAGTTGTGAAATTGAGGCCTGAAAAAATTGAGTCAGGCCTAAACGGGATTCGAACCCATGACCTCTGCGATACCGGTGCAGTGCCCTACCAACTGAGCTATCAAGTCAACTGGGAGCTGGCCACTTTGTAAGTTATTAATGTATCTGTAGAAAGTTAAGAATGCAAAACTTCAGACGGTATTAAAGAATTTCTGAGGTTGCTTGGTATGATTCTCTGTACACGACAGTCTTAAAATCTGTTCGGTGACAATAGGTCAGGAGAATTCGAGACAGCTACGCAAACCTGAAACACAGTTTTGAGAAATCTTCAACCCTCGAGTGTTCTCTCAAATAAATTAACAACCGTGTTTACATATTTCTGTCGAAATACACCTCTTGACCATGAGAGCCCGCGTGTCATCTTAAATTATTTATGAGTAACAATTATTCACCGAAGTGAACTTGGATACGTCTCTTGGATACGAAGTGTGATTAGCGGCTGTAAAAGATTGTTTTGCTAATGACGTCGGCGCCAATACGTTTCGCTCGAAAATTGGAAAAATCGGGGACGTTCCATCATTTACCTGAACGTTTTTTGCACCGGGTTTTCGATAGTGTGTTAATTTAGGCTGTATAGCTTACAGGTTTCAACTGAAATTGATATCAGTTCCTTGGCGTAAGATCGAAGCTTTTCATTTCATCAAGCCTTGCACAAAGTGAAATTAAGCTCTACTTTTTCCAACGATTACTGCGACGACAACTTGCAGGACATGTTTAATACAGCTGGAGTGCTGCTATAGGCGAGTTGACGTGCAATGCATCTTGCATCAAAACTACGCGACAAGTTGCAAGTATTTGCCAAGTCACCGATTTTGCCATGACTCTCCGAGTAAAATAGGCTTAAATTTAGCCCAGTTCGATGCCAAGTTTAACAGGGCCTTTAGGCAGTGCATCAAGAAATGATAGCATGTAAATTGTACGTGCCCACAATTTCTTGTCAATAATCCTGTAGTAGCCGTGTCTTTGCAGAGTTTGAGTGACTACTTCATAGCCCAATCTGAGATTCAGAACTGCACATGACATAAATATATCTTACTTTTAACTAAACAAACTCCACGCTCGAGGCTTTATAATTCTTCCCCCTCCCCTCAGTAGCAATAATGAAAATCTGCTATAGTTTCAAGTCAAAATAATAACATATTTTGATATAAAATTACTATTAAAACACCAACCGTAAAACAGTCTTCATTCGATTCCTGACTCGTATAGAACTATTCGCTCTTTTAAGGTTTTTAAAAGTACTATTAGAAAATTAGACTTGTCATGTTTCATATGATCGTAAATTTATGTCTTTCGTAAATTTATGTCTTGTAGTCTTATGCCCCGTTCACACCAAAGCTTAAACATGTTTAAAAGCTGTTTAGTTAAACGCGGTTTAAAATTGCTTTCTTTATAAAAGCGTCTTACTGATAATTTTTTACTTCAAATTCTACAAAAATTTAAAACAAAATGTTTAAGTTCATCTAAATCTTGCATAAAAGCCTGAGTTGCAGTTTTTCTTTAATAGTTTTCATTTTTCTAAACCTGGTTTAATTAAACATGGTTAGTTGGTGTGAATGGGGTATTATTTTATGAAAACGTTATATCTATATATAGTCTTGAAAAAAGATTTCAACTTTAAATTTTTAACTTATATCTCTTTAGTTTTTTGTTGAAGGTATTTTTCTCAATTTTTGTTTTTATTTTCTGTGTTATACCGAGGCGCGTAGCGTTCTATACGGATATACGCAAGTGAGTACTTCAAATGACCAGAAAATTTTAAATTTTTAGAAATTGTTTCTATTTTTAACATTTTACTTGTACGCAACCAAGATTTCGTGATAAAAACATAATTTTTAATTTAAAAAAAAAAACAATTTTTAAAGAGTTAAACCTGAACAGCACTTCTGCGAACTGCTTGAGTTGTTAAATTCTTTTTTCTCCTACGAATTTCGTGTGGCTAATGCACACTTCATCAAGGACTTTTACAATAGAACATAGCATGCCTTTATTTATACTTAAAGGTATATTGAATTTTAAGTTTCGTAATACACCAACGGACTTGCGTATAGGAATCACAAAATCCCCGCGGTAATGAGTACAGGAAACAGGCGGTAGAAATTTTTGGGGCCACATTTTTAGCTAAATTTGTGGCCCCTGCTTGAGTTTTACAACTCAAGCAGTTCGCAGAAGTGCTGCTCACTGGTTTAACTTTAAAAAAAAATAGTAAATTAAAACAATTTAAAAAATTTAAAGAAATGTTAAAAAAATTTTTAAAAATATTTAAAAGCTTTTTTTTTTTTTTTTTTTTAAATAGTATATATTAAATATAAAAAAATTAAAAAATAATATATATTGAATATAAAAAAAAATTTAAAAAAATTAAAAAAAATCTTACGTTTCTAGATCATGAGTACTTGTCCGTACTTGAAAAAAATGACCACGCTCCACGCCTAATACCTTTAAACTGGCTGGTGGGTTTTCTCACAAAAGCAAAGTGTATATACACAATAATCTTGACTTGAACTTGAACTTGATCTAGATCGGCAGAGAAAATAATCGGCAAGAGAGAGAACTAGGCTGGACCCACCTGACACCTTATTTCTTATTTTCACTCCTTTTACCCCGATAAGAAATTATTATGAACAAGTATGATATTCAGCGGCACTAAAAGCTTAAATCAGTCAAAATTTTCGTTCTTTAGGCCATCAATGTCGTAATTTGCGATTCACAATTGATCCAATACCTGGTCACCGGCTGGAAAATCACGTGATACGAACCATTGACGTCAGCAATGAGGATATCTGCCAACTGAAATGCTACATGGAGCCAAACTGTGTCAGTTATAATTTTAACAATGGAGAACACAAGTGTGATCTAAATAACGCTACTTACGAACACGGCAATGAACACTCAGAAGACCTTGCGGAAGACGGAAATTATGTGTATCGCGGAGCTGAGGTAAATATTTAACTGCCGCTCCCTCATGGGACTCAAAGGTGAGCCTGTTCTCAGGCTAAACACTACACGTCGTGTAATCAAATTACAGGGGCGAGTAAAATTGTATATACCCTGTAGAGCGGCACGTCTTCGTATAAGCCAGATAAGGGATTAACTTCGGGGGTGGGGAGTGGGGGTTGTCAGATCAAAGCCAAAGGCAAAACTCAACTTAGAGCCCTTCATCAAGGATATCATAGATATGAAAATATGTTAAGGGATTTCAGTGGATTTCGCCGTTTTCAGGCTTTTTTTCCTTTTCTTTTCGTTGAAGAATACTTGTGCAAAGAAACCTTGTCAGAACAACTCAACCTGCCAGGCCGGTTTTACAGACAGAGATTACCAGTGTTTGTGCATTCCCGGATTTACTGGCCATGACTGTAGAGAGGGTAAGACATCGCCATCAGTGCTACTAGTTATAATAAGAAATAATCCCTGCACCCCACAATTCCATGACCAAGAATGTTCTGATTTCGAGCAGTAGCGGAGTGTCAACAAGGCGCAGCCGGGTGGACCATTATTTTTACTATTAGGAAACTCTAGCTCAATGAAGGAAACCAAACATTATATTCAAGCTAAGAGCGCTATAGGGAAAATAAGAACATCTATAACAGGGTCAGATGACTAATGCCAATGAGATTTGTTTTTTTGGCTTCAGATGTAAACCAGTGTACTAAAAGATCACACAGCTGCAATGTCAATGCTATGTGTAACAACACCCTGGGGTCCTAGAACTGCACGTGCAAAGACGAATTTTATGGACATGGAATAAACTGCTCTGGACCCCTCCCCTACACAGGGACCTTGCACTTGACACTTTACTTGATGCTGTTGAGCATGACCTCTCGAAACTGAAACCAGCTCCTGTTAGAGACAATTTAACTACACGCAAACGACAGGCTGGCAAAATGCTCAGTAGCCGAAATGACATTGTCATTAAATCGGCTGACAATGGTTCTGTCTACGACAACTCAACGACACCAAGTTCTACAACTCTTAGACAACGACATTACTACTGACATACAAAAACGCATACTAAAATACACCGAACGCATGAACCGTGACAAAATTGTTAACGAAGAAACAAAACACTTTCTTGTACAGACTGACCCTAAGCCCGGACGGTTTAACATTTTGCCTAAAGTGCACAAACAGGGTAACTCTGGACGCCCTTTGTCTCTAGCAACTCTTACCCGACGGAACGTATCTCACAAACTGTAGACCACCATCTCAAACCTCTCGTGCAGACTATGCAATGGTTCATCTAGAACACTACACACTTCCTCAACACATTCGAACAAATATAAATAGCTGTTTTAAATTTCAAAAATGTATGTAGAGTACATACGAAACGTCAAGTCAAAATGGACAAGTTCAATATGTTTATCACTGCTGTTTGAGTCTTATTTTTGAGCACATTCGAACAACTTGGCACATGTACAACTCCCTGCAAAGGCCCTTCTTGTTAATCTAGACGTTTCTTCTCTCTACACTAACATTCCCCATAACGAAGGCATCCCCGCCTGCCGACATTTTCTTGACACACAAGACGCAACAGTTCTACCGTAGCTACAGAGACTCTATGTGGTCTCATACGTATGTTTCTTACTATGAACTTTACCTTCGACGAAAAACACTAGGACTGCCTACAGATACACGGTACAGCCATGGGAACCTGAATGGCACCCTCTTATGCCAATTTGTTCCTCGCCAAATTTGAGACAGATGCTTCGTCACGTGCTCCATATAAACCCTACACATGGTGGCGTTACAAAGACGACATCTTCATGATATGGACACATTCTGAATGTGAAGAGTGATCATCGCAGTAAATTTTCCAATTTAAGCAATTGGAAAGAGAAAGCCTGAAAAAAATCAGGGCTTCAACGGGATTCGAACCCATGAACTCCGCGATACCGGTGCGATGCTCTACCAACTATGTTATGAAGCCACACTTTGGGAGCAAGGTCAATTTATTGAGTTCATATTTTCCCGTGCAGTGAAATGATGTAAAGTATATATGAAATAATTCATATTTGTACTGCGGTTGTAGATGAATGTGAAGAGTGATCATCGCAGTAAATTTTCCAATTTAAGCAATTGGAAAGAAGGGTCTTGACAGTTATGCAAACCCTTCACTTCGTCTCGGGTTTGCATAACTGTCTCGAATTCTCCCAACCCCTCTCGTGTTTATATCAGGTTATGCAAACACGGAAAACGTTTTCTGTTGCTTAAATATTAATGCATTGATTAACTTCTCCCACTTTTTAAAATGCGCAAGGAGCTTGTTTTTCTCCCTAGCAATATGGAGCTCGATATTGTAAACACGCCTTGTTCTCCCTATAAAACCTCTGAGCGTAGGTACGCTATTTAGACATCTCCTACTGTAGATATAATACTTCCCTAATAACAGAACGCGATTGATTAAAATGAAGTCATTTACAATATTGAACTTTCCAAAGATCAAATCTGACTCATCAATTGTTCCAACAAGGACGTTATTATCTCTTAGCCAGGACGAGACGTGTTTCCAGAAATCTGAAGATATTTTACAGGAGAAAAGTAAATGCTCGACGGCTTCTGCAGCCTCTTGACAGAAAGTACAACTAGGTGATTCAACCAGCCCAATGCGACTGAGTTTCTCATTCGTAAAGACAATGCAATTTAGGATTTTGTATTGAAATTCGCTGATCTTAGATTCTAAAGTGCAGACGTTTTCACAACAGAACGCCATTCTGCAGGAATTGAATTAATAATACTCATGAGAAAAATGTTTTTGTTCTGGATTTACAAGTGGGTAGATACGATACGAAAAGGAATAGTTTTCCGTGATCAAATCTCCTATCTTTACAAAGTTTAAATTTACTATGTCCCTTCTGTACACCGATTTTTTGTCATAACAGAGAAATCGATTATTTCAGATGAGCTCATTGATTATTTCTCGGTGACTACTTGGCGTTTTCCCATTTAAATCTGACCACGCATCAAGGCATTCCTTGTAATATTCCGGCAAGCTGATTTTGAATTTAGCAGTGACAAAATTACAATGTAAACCAAAACGTCCTCCAACTGGTTAAAGAAGCTTGTCTAGAATTTTTTTTTTCCCAAGTACTTTGATAATCTTGCAAAAATTTCTTTAAACACGTTATTCGTTTTGCACTAATCATCTAGTCAATGTCAAGCATCTTGAGTCCACCCATTTCAATGTCAGAAATTAGTGCATGGCGTTTCACTTTATCTTTCCCGTTCCAAATAAAACTGTAAAGAATTGATTTCACCTCCGTAATTAATTCCTTAGATGTCAGTGTAACAGATGCTCTAAACATAAACTTTGGGATAGCAAAAGTTTTGACTATTTGTATTCTTCCTAAAAGGGAGAGGCCTCTCCATTTCTATAGACTGCCTGATTTTTTTATACTTTTTAAAGTTTCCCTAAATTTAAGGTTGTCCCTTTGTCTTACGTCATAGCCAAAATATGTTCCTAGAATTTTGATAATTTCGCAAAAATTGTGTTTTGGAAAGTCTGATTCTTGCAAGTAATTATTCTCTAAAGCCAAGATTTCATTTTTTTCATCGTTCAATTTTATCCAGAACACTCAAAAATAGATTCCAGAACTCGTCACCTGTAACAATATTCCGTACACAGCTTTTTTTCTTATATGATTTTTCTAAACTTAAGAAATACTTGTTATTTTTTTCACATTTTTCATACCAATTTGCAAAGGAACGGATAATAGCACCCTGAGTAATATAATCATAGAGATCATCATATTCTGCTTGTAAACATTCCAGTTCTTGAACATTTTCTTTCGACGGGTCATCTTCATAATTTTTGATACAGTTCTGTAATTTTTCTTTGCTATAATACTTAATAGTGAATTGTCGAATTTTATATTTTAGCAAATCCCGAAGAACCCGCTTATCAACAACCTCTTTAAATTCTTCAAGCCAATCTTTAATATTTTCATCGAGAAGAAAGCGATAATCACTGTCATTCTCTAAACTTGGACCGCGTTCACCATCCCCCACGTCATTAATTGGTAATGTTATCTCAGAGTGATCCGATTTAATAGATGGTTTTATATCTACAGAAACGACATCATCATGTAAACCTTCCCTTATCAAACAAAAGTCTAACCGTCTCTGAATAATTGGAGTTTAAGCAAAACGTTTCTCTTTGGGGTGCCTGGCACGCCATATATCTAACAAATCGTGCTCCAAACAAATATCTTCTAAGACTGACAGAATCTTTCGTTTTCTCAAGACCACCGCTCCCGTCTAATTCTTGATCCAAAATCACATTGAAATCTCCACCAATGATATGATCACAGAAAAGGATTCTGGGGTGACCGCCTGGCGTGCACACGCTTCGGGTGACGGTCCAGCGAAATTTGGATTTCTCGGCCAAATGTTTTAGTAGTATCGAGACTTGGTTAGAAAAAGATTGTGCCATAGAGAAGTATTTCTTTTAGCCGCCTTTTATGGGCCAAAGAAAGCGCAAGAAATCAAAACGGGTTTTTCTTTTCACCGTTGAAATAATAACTTTTCTCTGTGCAAATCTTTTGTAGTAAAAAAAAGTTTAAATCAATATTTAACACGTTCTATAAACAAACGGGATATTCTAAAATGCCAATTTTTTGGCAATAATCAGCCACTTTAATGAAATTCTTACCAAAGGTGGTTAAAAGCAAATTAAGGCTGGTAAGATTTCTAAAGAACAAGTTAAATGTTGCCAAAAAGTCACTTTATGCGGTAAAATTTATCTCAAAGAGCATGATTTCTTCCAAAGGTAACGCATGTGAAATGCAAAGCCTGCAGGGAACATGGAAATTTCCATGTAACTCGCAAGCAATTTACCTCACATGCAAACATTTGGCAAGGTACATGGCAATTTCCATGTACCTTGCAACGAAATATATGGCAAGGTACATGGAAATTTCCATGTACCTTGAGA
>JAHPZR010000293.1:35000-37500 GCA_019787425.1 Platygyra sinensis | reverse complement strand
CTCCTTTTCAACGACTTTGTCAATTACATTGTCTCTTTTTCTCGTCCTATCCACCTCGCAATCGTTTCCTTCAAGGTGTAAATGTTCCCAGCAGTATTTAGACGCTTTCTGCGATTTCCCTCCAAGAGTGGGAGTATTGGTGCAGCATTTTATAAAATTTCCTTCTTCCTTGCTCGCATGAATTTTTTCTTTTGGCGCGGCACACATTGTTCTACATACTTTTTCTAGTCCATCAACACTAATGTAACCTTCTGAACAACCTGGAACTTCGCACGTATGATGAATCCACTTGTTCTCCATTTTACATATTAATTTCCATGTCTCCAGACAAATTTCTTCTAAGCATCGCCGTTTGCCCTCCACATCAGCCTGTTTGACGTTAAACAAGTAGAGTGATCCATTTTTTCTGAAGAGATTTATTGCCTTCCAAAGAAAATAGCACTCTTCCACTCTATCTGCATTCATTTTCCACACATTGACTTCATTGTTCCCCTTTACCCTTGAAAAGTTCTCCATGTTTTGCAAAACTCCCTTATCTAAGTCGCGATGCATACAATTGTATACATCAGAACGTGATTCGAACGAGCTTGCGCATATTTCAACATTGTAAACTATGTCTCTCACCAGATACGTTTCAAACATAGTTTTATTTGAAACTTGGAAATATTTCAAGTCTGCTGCAAAGTCGTAATACACTCTTCGCTGATCTTTCAAGTCCTTATTACTGTCGCTTTCAGGCAAAGGACAATCTTCATAGTAGCTGTAGTAGTAAACCTTCGTACATGTTTTGCAGTTGCCATTAAATGATGCGGCCACGTTAGTTCCTTGACTGGTGTACACTATTGGAAAAGAAGGCCGGTTGCGTATGGTAATGTTGGAGCCGCAACACGTTAATTTGCTCGGTAACAAAACAATCGGCTTAAACGCATCTTTTTCCGGCGATTTATAGAAGGGCTCCATCTCATCGTAGCTCTCTAGAAGCTCTGGATAATTCTTCGTTAACCACTGTGATACAGTTTTACAATCCTCCGCGGTAGAATTGAAGTCTTCAGCCTCTTCACTTTTCGACTTAGTCAGGGATCCGCCAATTCGAATTTTTGTGTTGTCCTCAACCGTGCGTTCACTAACATACTTTGCAATCAATGACCATCTTAAAGGAGTTTTCTCTGGGAAATGATCTAAACCAAAAACGAGTGATTTCAACTGAGAAAAACTCAATATTTTATCCTTCATCTCAACTGATGTTCACATGAGAACCAACTGCATATGACACAAGCGTTGCACATCAATTAAACTTTTTCGGTGATTTCAAGTGAAACCGGTGGCCTGATTTCTCTGGAGCAATGCAATTAATTTATCAATAACCCCGATTTTAACACTAATTAATTGCCTTTTCGGCCGAAATGGTAAAGAACGCCCGCCGCCGCAGTTATTACCGCTTGAATCAGTGCAAAATGTTAAAAGAACATTGACATGGGACAAAAGTTCTCATGCATCAATTTCAATAAGCCCGATCTCAACATTAATTAAATTGCCTTTTCGGCAAAATGGTAAAGAACGCCCGCCGCCGCAGTTAACAGTTTAATCAGTACGAAACATTAAAACAACGTATAACACTGATGTGTGACAAAAGTTATGAAGCAGTACTTTCATTTGCCTGTTTACCCATTAATAGAACTTTATCCGGCACAGAGGGTTTCTTTTGATGTTTTATTCGCTCCCGATTTGTATTACCGCATGATACCTTTTGAAGGGATGTCCGTGTGGTATAACAACAAAGCATGCAATATGCTACAACAATTCATGATTTATTTGCAACTTCAAGTCATTTCTCTCAAGAGAATAGTAGGCCAAAATCGAAGTACTATTCCTCCGATTTAGCCATAATCGCAATACTCTCCACTGCGCTTACCTTCGGCTGCATGTGTGGGTTTAGTCTCTTGTCTGGCTCGTGTTCACTGAGTTTATCTAAGTTCGGCTGCATGTTTTCTTTGTTTACTAGTTCTTGTTCACTGTTTTTATCTTTGGCTGCATGTATGAATTTCAGCATTTAAGGAATGAGTATTAATTAAAGTATTTGTAAACCGCTTACGGAATCGCGCACAATGCGCCATCTCCTTCATATATTTACATGTAATCGGACCCAAAACTTAATATTCGCTTACACAGATATATTTTTAGATTTATTAGGTTTACAATGCCACATGTAGGTTTTCAGTTAGCGAAAATTACAAAAATGGCGCACTTTTGAATAATAATGACCGGCCCGAGTACCGACCTACAAAATATACTTTTGCGGACATCCGGTGTTCATGGGCTCATTCTGTGACTATTTTAATTCGAGTCATTGAAGTTCATTTAACTCTTAGCAAAGAAAAATTAATCTATTTCTTTTACCTGTATAGATTGATGAACTGTAGCATGTTCGCCGATTGTCTCACCGCTTCTCTCCTAGCTTTGATATACAACCCCACTTGCTGGCAGTTCCACAACCAATCAT
>JAHPZR010000293.1:22500-27500 GCA_019787425.1 Platygyra sinensis | reverse complement strand
ATCGTATGTTGATGTACGTAAATGTTGTTATAAAAAATGTTGTAAATAATAATAATAATAATGAAAAAGAAATTAAAAAAAAGGATTAAAAAAGAAAATGATCACAGAAAAGTCCGATAGAGTAAACGAACTATTAAGCTCCTCAGAAATTGTTTTGAAAAAATCGCACTGCTCAGAACATTTATTCGGTGCATAGATGTTTAAAAGTAAAAAGGGAGAATCCTGGATTGTAGCCTCAAGAAGAATATAGCGACCTTGCAAATCAACCTTAATCGATTGCAATTCAAAGTCCACATGGTCTTTTTCAAGAATAAGAACGCCCTTGCCGTGATTAGTTCCATGCGAAAAAAACATGTCACCTTTCCATTTTTTTTTTCCAATATTTTCCACTTCTGAAGTACTATATGTTTCTTGAAGGAAACAGATATCCGCAGAGGATTTCGCTAACCAATTGAAAAAAGCCTTCCTTCTATTAAAAGTGCACGGTCCACGAGCATTTAATGACAAAAGGTTAAAATTTATGTTTTTTCCGCCTCATATCCCAAGGGATAAAGCCATCCAAATCAAGTGAGAAAAGCTTATGTTATCACTCCTTGTAAAGCGCAAACGGTAAGTAGAATTTGCCAAGTAAACGCCGACAACAGCACGCGTAGACGAAGAATATAAATAAGAAACGAAACCAAAAATACCATCAACTATTAATACTTCTTTAAGAGACCGTAGAACAAAATATGTAAATTACGACCTTTGAGATTTGGGACGAAGTAGCCTTAAAGGGTTGCAAAATAATTGACCTCAATGAAAATGCAGACATATACTTTAAGTAGTAAGATACGTTACACATCAAAATAAGTTTTTCTTTCAATATAAATAGAACTCTATCTGTCTTCAGAACTCAGTATGAGACTCAGGGTAATGTTAAAGTATTCTACATCAAGCCCTAAATAAATATATTGACCGTCATTTACAACAGAACGAACACTCTATCGATATAAAGTTTATCCTGCTCGCGTCAGCTCAAGAATCCGGTTTTGCCTTCTTCCATGGCCTTCTTCAGCTTGGGCCACTGCACCTTTCTTCTGTCCCTGATTTCCTTTGGTAAATCCATGAGCACCTTGAAATCTATCGAGCGGCTCATATCTTTCGCTCTTTTGAGGATAAACTCTCTATCTTGGAAACTTAGAAAACGGGCTATGATAGGTCTTATCACGTTTGACTTCTTACCTACCCTATGAATTCTTGGGAACTGGTTCTGTTTTTTTTTTTTTCCTTTTCGGACAGTTAAAGAGGTCTCCCATATACAGAAAACCCGCAATAAAATCAAAATTTCGGGAGCGAGAAGAAACACGTCCTCACATATTGAGAGCTCGACCCAATCCCCCAACTTGTGAATAACTGCGATGATCAATCATATCTTAATATCTTTCCCCGCAGTCCAAATAAATGAAATTTCATAAGAACACACATGTTCACCATCTTACACCATGAAAAGCTCCCTGTTAGCGTGATAGGGTCTCAGTTGGCAGAGCACTGCATGCGTATCGCAAACGTCATGGGCTCTAATCCCGTTCTTGCCTGATTTTTTTTCTCAGGCTTTAATTTAACAAGTGCTATAAATGTGTAGGTAACTGATGATGATAAACCATGTCTTCAAATCGTTTTTCAGTCAGATTCCTTTTGTTGATTTAGATATCGACGAGTGTGCTAATGGAGAACACAGGTGTGATGTTAATGCTGTGTGTAACAACACCCGGGGATCCTACAACTGCACGTGCAAAGATGGATTTTATGGAGATGGAATAAACTGCACTGGTAACTATCTATGAGGCTTAGTTCACATTAGTGACAACAAAATAACGCATAGTGACATGACCTATTACTTTATGTCGGTAGCGTGAAAATCGACATAGCGACATAAGGTTTGGTCAGGAGCCATAATCGGGGACGGAGACCGTAAGCGCGCGCCATTTCTAGTATTGGGGTTGGCGCCATGATATGGGACAATTTTTCTATTTTTAGAACAAATTGCGCCATCGCCTGCGGCACACGCGCGCACATTGCTGCGAGGATTTTCGCGGATGTCGCGCAGGGGAAATGGCGTCCGAAATTCCCGAAATCGTTTATGCTTTTGGATCCTTTTGGCCCATCACTCAACGCCTTCATGGCTGTTGGAATTTTGATTAAGTATTTCCGCCGTAAGTTGCTCCAGTCTGAGTGAAGACGGTGCCTAATTTAGGTATGTCCCGCTTTTTATCTCTGACCAAGTTGAGTTCCGCTGCTCCTTTTACGACAACTTCACACTTTTACTCCAATCTAAATTTCACATATGAAGAAGATTAACAGCTTTTCCATAACACAGAAGAAAAAAGAACTAGTTGGATATAGCAGCGTTTAGGCCCAATAAGTGACAATAGGTTTATGTCCGTAGATGCTGCTTAGTTTTTTTTGTGTAAATCCAATAAATTGTCTGTTGTCGATGAGTAAGAGCGCCCGCCGATGCGTGTTTTGCACAGCTAGAAAAACATGACAAATTGGACTTCGCACTTTGGTATGAAACGTATATCGAACTCATATAATATCTCTAATGTTTTAGGTTGATTAATGTTTGAGAACATATTAAAAGCTTAGCTGAAAATATGTGAAAACAGCAGAAATAATCAGAAAAGTTACGATGACGCTTGTAATCAAAACTCGAATAAAGATTTCGATTGAGTTAAAACTCCTTGTCTATTTTATTTTCGCAGCGTAAAGTTTCACTATGTGAAAGAAACACACATGATGTAAGTGGCCTTTTGGCGAACGTTAGTGAAAATTGTTGTAGTATCTCAGCACAAAAGACGACGAAACAAATCTTTTTCACGATTTTGCTTGACAATCTGAAAACACCGACTCGGACTTGAAAGTGCACGCGCTGCACTATGCAAATGAACTACTCGTACGCGTCAGACAAAAACTTTTGCAAACCAGCCAAACGAGCAGAAACAACAAGAAACTATCAAAAACAGGTTTTGGTTATGATTAAGCATTGTTTGCAAACTCACAAATTAACAGCTCGATACCGGAGTAAACAGTGTTCTTACAGAACTCTATAGAACAAACACAAAAGTTTACGCGTACAACTAGCCGGCGAGCGGATTTTATTCATTCACAGCGCGAAATTAAAGAAATTCTCGACCTTGAAAAACACACCTTTTCCATTAAATCAGAGCATAAAAGTACATAGAAGAGCCCTGCTTCTTCTCCTCTGCCTTATTCCCTGCCATTGCTGTGAAAAATCGGCAAGAGGATCTCGCAACTCTCACGATTTCATCACACAACGTGACCACATCCACGCGAGAGGCCAAGACACGTGCGTGGATCAGCGCGGATATATGACGTCAGGATGGCGCAATTTGTTCTAAAAATAGAAAAATTGTCCCATATCATGGGTCCACGCGCATCCCAAGACTTACGGTCTCCGTCCCCGATTATGGCTCCTGGTTTGGTAAAATGTAGACTTTAAAAATGGAGGAAGAAACACTTGTTGCATTTGCAATGTTTCCGTTTCCTTCCTTCGACGACGGCATTTTCCAATGAGAAAAAAAAAAGTCGAATAAAAAAGTGGATGCGGCTTATCTTTTGAAAACAAGCCATAAGAGGACACGGCCAGTACCCCGCAGCCTCGTCAGAGGGCTTAGTTTAGTTAATCTAGAGTATTGTTTCATTACATGTAAATGTGATTAACTTTCCTGATCTCAGTCGCCGCAGTTTTACAATTCTAGTGGATATGATTGAAATAAACTACCCCAAGGAGAAAGGATAGTTCTGGTGGTGGACTGGGTTCGACAATGCATGCGCACTGATTGGTTCTTTGTTATGTTGTTATTTTGGTGATATTAACATCTGTCTTAACAAAACATCATGCCATGACGACATAGACATAATGGTATACTACATAAAGAGCTCACAATCACTCAATCCTCTTCTTCCTGGTTGGACATTCAGTGCGGAAAAACGTACTGTGCAGCATTCTGCGCATCCCTAGCTTTCTTGCGGGCCCAGGTAATAATACAAGTTGCAATGGTTCGCAATGGTTGGAATGAGCGTTCGACTGTAATAACTGTAATGACTGTCGTTCGCGATCGGTTGACTAATTTATACTTGGGCAAGCATGAATTTCTTTTTTCGGCATTTCACTGTTAAGAAAACAAGTCTCCTCCTGCCTGCTGAGAGGCTCTCTGGCTTATATATTCAGTGGACTGCTTATGAATATACAGTATGGGAAGAAGGTTTGTTGATAAAATCTCTCTTTGCACCGGGATTTCTTGTATATCGCGGGAAAATAAATTCAAAGGCTCGGAAACCGTCTTTAGGCTAATTTTGTCCAGAAAAATTGATCCCCGCGAAAAGAATACATTAGTTTTTCATTAGTGACGTTAAATACGTTGCTGCTTACCGGGAATATGGGGAAAGCATCCAAACTTCGTAACCTGCTTTGTTTAGACGATCGATGAAATTCCCGCCATTTTTGCAAACTTGGAGCCTGGCGCACAGTCTTATTACGTCTTTCCGCTCTGAGGGTGGGGCATAGGTCTACGACTGTTTCCCGCAACATCAGGACCCTATTTTGAGGGTTTCACCTCCCGCCACGTGAGCTGTCTCTCCTCCAGCTCTGCCATTCAGTGGTAACTATGCTTAACACTTAGATTGATTTAGCAATGTCATCAGACCTAGATTAGAGAGAAGCTTGTATATGAGCATCAGAATGAGGCACACAATGCCGGTGCATATAAAGTCTCGTGACCATACCATTTCGGTAAAACGTTTTCCTATTACACGTTTCTTGTTGTTTTAGATATCGACGAGTGTGCCAAAGGAACACACAACTTTAGTGATGATGCTGTTTATAACAACACCTGGGGATCCTATAACTGCACGTGCAAAGATGGATTTCGTGGAGATGGAATAAACTTTGAGGGTAACTAGTATTGCTATTTAGTATATACCACACAAGAGAATAT
>JAHPZR010000293.1:5000-15000 GCA_019787425.1 Platygyra sinensis | reverse complement strand
ATTCCGTGCCACTTCTCATTTGTCGGATCATTTGCGTCCACATCGGGGATCGTTTGCGGTCCAATTTGGGAATCACTTCCGGTTTGGGATCATTTGCGGTCAGGGATCATTTTCGGCGCTGTACAAACCCCTAAAGGACGCCGATCTGGGCGTAGCCAAAGTTTTTTGACCCCTAAAAGAGGCCATGCTAAAACACAGACAAAGACATAGTTTTATAACTCTTCGCGTTGAACCCTAAACGAGACCTTCACGGCTCAATATATTGGCATTTTGCCCACAACACCTTAAGTGAGACCAAAATCATAGATTTACACCCCTAAGAGAGGCGACGAGCATCCCCACCCTTCACATATGCGAGTCCCCCCGGGACTCAGAAAAAGATCTTTCGGTATAGATAGATCTATTAAGATAAATAGATCTCTCGTTAAGTCCGCCGGGCGATCCTTTTATAAAACACTCAAAAACGTTCAGTGTGGGTCTACCGCAAACAGTGTGTGCATTTATATGTCGCTTGAGCAGAGAAGAAATCATAGTATTCGTGTTTCCTTACAAGGACGACGCTTGATATAAATCCATCAATTTTTTAACCATGTGTCTCTGTGCGTGCTCTCTAATCATGCGCATGCGCAGAGGCAATAAGAAGGCACGCGTGCGTTTTAGGCTCAGACGGCGATTTGTGACTGAAGGCAGAGAAAAATAACGAAGGCCATTATTAACCTTGGGCTCCCTTTGGGAAGCCCAAGTAGCTAGGCATCGCTGACACCCAACATAAGGCTTGATTTAACGTATAGATCTACTTAAGGTGGCTCCTTATAGTTTCTTGACTGCGCTTGAGCTGATTTCAAACTCTACGCCAAAGTCGCGCGCGAAATCACGCAGTAAAATGTCAACAAACATGGTGTCGAGATTTTTAAAGTTTGTTTATCGAAAATGTTGCGTGGATCGGATCCGGTTTCAACACATTTATCGACTGAATAAAGAAGACCCTACCTTTCCCGCTTGATTTAAAAGAAAAACGTACCAGGCATGCAGGAGTTCCAACCAACGAATCTGATTTAATTGTTCGATCGCCACGATCATCGAGCGGGGCAAAGCAAGGTAGTATATTACCACACATATTTGCAGTCCTTGGCGTTGTTTGCGGAGCAGACACAAAATCCAAGATATGAACTAGGATGTGAATCCCCAAAACGTTTAGTCGTCTGATGAGCTCGAGGAGCACAAACTGACGCTTCGAAAATAGAAAATGAACACAGGAGACTACAATCGAATTTTAGCAGCCGTCATTGCTCATTTACAAGATGCTACATCCGATCAATAGGGTAAGAAATCCTTATTCTAAATTTTCATATCCAAAACAATGTCGCAATATCTTTCAAAAGTAGCCACAAACGAGATTAACACAACTCTTCTCCCTCTCAAACGCGCCAATGCCAGAGGGTCATTAATACGCATGTGCGCGTGGTCGTCTCGAAATTTCATCACGTCACAATAATGGAAGCGAAGGAAACACGCACTCACTTCTGGTTCTCGTGATCGTGAAACAAAAAGTAATAAGCAGATAAACCAGGGGTGTAATTATCAAGTTTTGCTGGGACTACGTGTTGCTGTTTTAGTGTCCATTTATCTTTCAACGTTCCTTGCATTTTGCGGATTAGAAGATGCTACTGTATCTACTCCTACAAACTTTACTTTGTCCCGAACGCGTAAAGCTGAGAAACGAAAAGTTCGAACTGAAATGAACGAGTTGAGAGATGTAAACATAGACTCCTCTCTGACGAGGAGGAAAACATCGCCTTACCTGTTCTGGCTGAGGCACACCTGCTGAGGGAAAATATCAAACAGGAAACCCTCTTCTTATTTGGAACATCAACAAAAGCTGTTTTTAAGATTGTAAAAAATCTTGGTCACATTCAGATTTACACTTACAAGCAATAAGAGCAATGGTCTAGTAATCATTATTATTCAACTTTCGTACACTGTAGGAATTCCGATTTTCTGATTGGCTGATTTGTACCAAGTGATACTGGGTTGTGTCGAAACAACCTCCATGACGTCATTACCGTGGTGTAATAGCCTTGGTGTAAATGGGACATTTCCGAGTTCTCTTGTACCTCTGTTTCAAAATGACTCTAAGTGCAAAACCTTTAATAAGGAAATGAGTTCTGCATGCAGTTTTATTTTCATGCAAATCAAAGTCATTTTCACTAAAATTGTTTTCCACAAAGGGTCGCTTTGAAACAGAGGCTCGAGGGAACTCGGAAATGACCTATTCAACACACCACTGTCATTACATCATGGCTCCAGCTGACTCTCGTTCATTGTTAGTGAACTTCCGTAGGTAAATCCAATTATTATTCACCTTTAATACACTGTACGAATTCCGATTCTCTGGTTGGTTGATTTGTGCAACGTGACACTGAGTTGTCACGAAACAACCTCCTTGACGTCATTATCGTGGTACCGGTGTAATAGCCGTGGTGTAAATTCTATACACCACTGTCATTACACCATGGCTTCGGCTGACTCAAAGTTTGACGATTTTTGTTTGCAGTATATTCAATTTGAATAATAAAAATGTTAACGCACTCATTGCTCGTGAATTATCGGGATTTACCTCCACTCGTTCGCTAACAATGAACTCGAAATTTTCAGGAAAATTATCTTCTATGTGTTTATCCTGATTTTTCCTTCGGAAATCAGTCTTGTCATTCCCTTGGGTCATTTCTCTACATGACTGGTTCACATTTATAGGCGCTCTAGCTGCTGTCAAGCTAAACCTCAATGTTTTTGCGTTATTTAAATTGGCCAATCAGGTGTCTTCCTAAAATAGCCTCGCCGCTTGACCACGCACCAAAATTAGATTGAAAAAGATTATCATTGGAAGAGGCCCATGTATGGGGGATGGGTTCTCTCACCCTCATAGTCTCTTGTTTCCGGCAAGTCATGTAACATGTAAGAACAATTGTCAGTCACTTGAACAAAATTAGCTCTGAGAGAAAAAGTCAGCCAGGGGAGTCATCACTTTCACAGAAGGTTATTGACCACTTTCGCAAGCGCTGTAGCTACAGCCTAGGTCAAAACTAGGGAGAGCCTCCAAGGTTGAAAGTTACAATAAAGGAGATTGTTCCTCATGCCTTTGGGGACCATCTGCAAAACCAAGACCACAATTTAAATTAAAAAAACGGAAAGGACTTACAGGGCGAAAGTTTAAAAACGGTTTTAACCAATTTGTTCAATGTATATGCAAGTGACCTTGTCAAAAAAAAAATTGATCTCTAACGCTTCTTCACAAATTAACGAAAGCTGATACAGCCGCTATTGCAAAAACAAACTTGGGAAACAATATTTGCTAGATACCCTTCGATGTATAAATGTAGAGCCAGGTGATATCACAGAGAAAAACGATTTATCATTGGACATAGAAAGGGAAGATGAAAAACACCGAAAACCGTCCGTTAAATTCAAGAAGGAACGTAAGCAAAAGTACACAGGGAAGAAAGCGAGAAATAAATCAGATGTAAATAAAGAAGAGGTAGCTTATCAAAGTGGTGTCCAACTTACAATGGATCCACAACTTCTTCAAAGGGCCATCGTCGCAAAAGAAAAATTAAAAGATTTCGAAAACGACGCTCCTTCTTTAACGATTCGACCCTAGAATAAGTTCATTACGTTCATGCAGATGATTTGAAAACGAAGCCCTTCGTGATAATTTCATTTGATACGGAGACAAGCTGTGGAGGAAAGGAAGCAGAAATCATTCAATTATATAAGACGCTCAAACTGAACAAGGGCAAACATTTTCAAGATTTGGCTTACCGAAAAAAAATAAGTAGATAAATAAATAAATTTCAAACAGCATCAATAGGCGGTCAAAAAGTCCTTCACCGCGGTGGAAGCCCTTCAGTTGGAGACTGTCTCTCAAGCAGAATGTATACATGTCTCGAGTCCTTCGTTGATTTTAAAGCAGCGTCTAAAATTCGGAATGATTGTGCTAACGTCATGATCCTCTTTTGACATCCCAGTTTTGCTTAGAACATTGCTGCACTATTCACCACAACTTATTTCTAAAATGAGAGCACTAAACGTTTATTTCGCAGACAATCTTGCTTTTATTCGGAAGCTCATCAAAGAATAATGTCAAGGTTGAAAACGGAGGACGGTTCGTTTGCGTAGACCAATCAAGCAGGTGTCTGTAAAGTGTATGTATACCCGTTGGGGTTTTTGAGGAAAAAGCAAAGAACAATGATAAATGAATATTGGGCGAGAAGTTGAACTCGAGGCTACCGAGAACAACACCAGCTAGCGGTCAGAACGGAATTTGAACCCGGGACCTACAGATTTCAAATCCAGCGCTCTAACCACTCGGCCACGCTGCCTCTAGTCGTTTTTAAGGTAGAATTCCCAGTTTAGGATGCTTGCTCTAGAAGACGTCAAAGCGCTCAGCAAAATTCCTTTCGACTCTCCTCTTGACGCTAACGTTTGCGATATTGTAAACAAGAGCAAAACAACGAAGGTGGAATCTGCTCTCGAAGAAGTGATTTATCTTGACTACTGTTACGCCCTTCGGTAATCCTTTCAAGAAAATCTGTGTAACCCCTCTGACATTGGTGTAATCAACAGGGGATTAACGAAGAAACTTGCTGACTCTGGTATCGGTTACCAGCACCTTCTCACGGCGAACAAGGCCTTTTTGCCATTCTCGCAGATCCAGAAACAGCATTAGGGATCCCATCTGCTCGACGCGGTGAACGTGGTGCTGCTGACCAAGTTGTACTCCACCGAATTCTCGACCATTTAAACCGATGGTTACAATAAAAGGGGGGGGGGGGGTGAAACATGCGTATTAGAACGAAACGCACCCGAGAAACCCTCGAGGAACCCAGTTAAATGCAAGGCATGCGCAGTTGCTTGAAAAATTCCGACCGATTGCTTTTGCAGAAACTTGCCGATTTGTAACGATCCAGTCGTTAGATTTTAAATTAATTTGGCAAAAAAAAATTAGTTCAGAAACCATGCAAATGACCTATCACGAAAAATCTGAATTTTGACATAGGGAATTTTTAATATACAGTAAGCCATTTACGGCGAATTACGAAAATCTCTACAAACTTCACATCATTTCATTGCACGGGAAAATATGAACTCAATAAATTGACCTCGCTCCCAATGTGTGGCTCCATAGCTCAGTTGGTAGAGCATCGTACCGGTATCGCGGAGGTCACGGGTTCGAATCCCGTTGAAGCCCTATTTTTTCTTTCTTTCTCTCTTTCTTTCTTTTGTTGTTTGTTTGTTTTTTTTTTTTCAGGCTTCTTCTTTCCAATTGCTTAAATTGGAAAATTTACTGCGATGATCACTCTTAACTTTTATCTCAAAATGTTATTAGAACAGTGTTGACTGGAGGGATTTGAAGTCAATTCGTAGTGGGCAAACGATAAAAACAATCTAAGGACTGGATTTTTTTTCAAAAAAATAAACAAAAGCCATTTTTTAAGCCTTTTTTTAACCAGCTATGGTGTGTTATGGCAACAGCACACACCATAGCAAAAATGCGAGAATAAATACTTCTGTGGTTAACGTTGGCTCTTGCAAAAAAAATAGGTCCGCAATGGGCACTTGGGGTCTTATGCTTAGTTTTATTCATAAGTCAGCATCTGGGAGAATTGCTACAAGTGAGAAGGTAATCAAGTCGTTACAGTTTTTAAGTGGGAAAAGTATGTCAGAATGCTGTTTACTTACTTACTATATCCTCTAATAATAATTATGTATTTAGTCTTAGTCCTAAATAATGGGACATAACACATTAACAATCTATTTAGCCCTACTTTGCACATTGTCCCATGCGAGTTTTAGCTCTCTGAACTTAGCCCTGTTTACACATGTCAAGTGAATTTATACATGTAGTGCCAAGAGGTTTTGCTGCTGTAATGACTAAGCCTGTAACAACATCAACAACTAAGTACCGCGGTTAGCTGCAAGGTTGTCAGTTGTTTTGTGAGTAGTGGTTTCCATCCAAAATGTAAGTGCTAAGGTTTGTGTACAAAACTTGTCACAAAGCGGCTGGACAAGATGAGCACTGCACATCGTTCGGGGAGTATGGCAGGAGATTGCCCCCTCCAACTGTTTGAAAAGTTATTCCCTGGGATGTAATGTAGGGCTACTTTCAGCAAACATTGCGTTCATGATAATGATTTTCCCACTCTTAATTCCCTGATCCAGTGTTATATAAAAATATCATGGCAAAAAGGCTAGGGAGGATTGACTAACTCAAGAAAATCACTCAAAACAAACACTGAAGTAGAAGATTTCAATAATAAGTAGAAATATTGTTTCACCTGCCTTACTTTTGTTTTTTTCTTGATGTTTTCTGTTTCTTCTTCGACTTCTTTTTACTTGATACAAAGTAAATCACACTAGCACTGTTACTCTGCACATTGTACCCCTAAATATTGGCTGCCTGTTAGTGACAGACGTAACTTAAGCAATGCCATAAAGATCTTTAATAAACTCTTCCCTGACCCGCCGCTTAATCGAGAAATTTATTCTGCATTCACAAATTCACACGAGAAATACTTAACACCCCGGTCAAATGAAATTTCAAGGTGCTGTCAAACCACTGGAAAGCAGTCCTTCACCTACAGTGGTGCTATGCTCTGGAATAATCTAAGAGACGACGTTCAATGTTCAAACTGTCAAAGTATTTTAGGAAAGGAATTGTTAAACTACTTTAGTAGTATAGTTATGTAGTCTTGTAACTGAAAACCCTTGTAGGGAGTTGCAATAAAATATGTATCCAATGGTGGATCTAGGGAAGGAGCCCGCCCCCCCCCCTTATTTTTGCGTAAAAAAAAATGCTCAAGGAAGAAAAGCTGGCAGGACAACCAACCCCTCCCACCTCCCCTTCTATAGCTCCGTCACTGGGTATGTATGTATTGTGTCTCTACTGTATTGTATTTGTATTTTGTGCATCAGGAGGCATAGTGTACTATTATAGGATTATCTTTTCAAAAACTTAAAAACCGAGAGATAAAATACCATCAAGAGCCCAAAAATAAGTTAACATTTTTGCTACAGCTAGAGCTTCCTGACTACTGCACCCACTGTTTGATTGCACACAAAAATCCACGGCTTTGAAATGTTCGATATTTTGGCTTTTTCTTGGCTTTATATGACCTAACATTCAATTTGAAAAAAGTTATTTCAAGTTTTTTTAAATTTTAACCTTATGTTCGGAATTTTAGGCCTTTTTAATAGCAAACGTAGTTGACACGCACGTTTGTGTTATCTGATAATCATCTCGTCGGGATCGCTTTTAAATTAAATATCCTGCGTTTACAACGACGATTGACATGGTTGCCTTGTATCATTTTTGTGTGTTTATAATTTTAAAAACTATTATTTCGCTTCCAAAAAAACAAAGGAGTATATTTATTTGCATTAAACGAAGGAAA
Source organism: Platygyra sinensis (assembly GCA_019787425.1). NCBI lineage: Eukaryota > Metazoa > Cnidaria > Anthozoa > Scleractinia > Merulinidae > Platygyra > Platygyra sinensis. Next base: position 7,549 of record JAHPZR010000293.1, on the reverse strand, counting down.
GTAAGGAATAGTGTTGACTGAAGTAATTCTGCAGTTTTATGGCCGACATCAGCCAGTTTCCCGCCGACGCCGATGTTAACAATTGTGTAAATAAATCTACTTCATTACGGTAGCATTTGACTGAAAGAAAAAAGAAACACTACAGTCTTATTTATTGCAGTTCCATTTGAATAGAACGAAAACTCGCCTTTTACCTGACTGTTCAAAGGTACAAGGAAAGGTGTTATGTGTTTCGTTCGCTTCAGAAAATGATGCGCTGAGGTGTTAGCTCATTGCACGGCTAACTAAATCAGTGTCGATTTGTGTCCCGCACATTTTCAGCAAGTACTTCCAATTTCGGTTCAAACAATATTAGTTTCAGTTCAATCTGTACTTCACACCAAGCCGAGTCTAGATATGTAAGCTTGCGTGAGCAAACAACTCCCACATCGCCGAATTAAGCGAAGAAACTCACTCTCAACCCTAAATGAAACAACAAAGAACAACCAGAGCAGACATAAGACACCGGGATGAGACAATGCAATCAGGGCCTTACCAATCGACGAAATCGATGATCGATGACAATCGATTACAATCGATGTCAATTAATCGATTGATATCGGTAATTGATGAGCCATCGATCGCCTAAGGTTTTGTAATTATCGATTATCATCGATTATTAATATCAATTGATAATCGATAAGAATCAATTAATTAAATAACATCGATTTTCATCGATTACCAATTTCATCGATTACCAATATTAATCGATCACTTTTGCTGCCATTGGTTTTTTTTATTTGACTTAAATTCTCGTTAAATACATTCAGTTTAAAGTGCCAGTTCGACGAAAATTGACATCAATTTTTTCCGCATTTTTTCGCACAGAATAGACAATTTAATCGTAAAACATTCTTCGATGCAAATAAAATTGAATATAATCACAGTTCAGGTGGAAAAAAGCTGCTATAAACTTACGAATTTTTCGTCCGCCATTAATCGAAACCGGTTCCAGTTGAGCCCGCAATTTAACAGCAGTAGATCACCTTATGACGTCATACTCGTAACGTTTCACAACTTTTCGCAAAGTAAACACCCAAAAGCGATGGATTTTGCTCTTCTACAAGTACGCTGAGAGTCCATATCAAGAATATTTTTTCGTGTTAATGCCGAAACGGAAACCCTCGATGCTTTTGAATATCTACAAAGACGATTTCTGGTTCCGATGCGTCACGACTACATAATAACAGACACGAGGTTGCCGAATCGATCGCTTCAATTCAGCGAGTGTATGAAGAAGAGGAGCTGGAATGTTTTCAAATAAAGTTGATTCGATGGAAACTTTGATATATTGGTTGGTATGTAGAACCTTGATTTTGCTTCTTCGGTATTCAATCGTTGGTACAACGATAAAATTGTGAAATTGTGTTGGATCAGGATATCATATGTCCGCGAGGCCTGGATGATATCAGTGTGTGTACAGTAGAGTACAGTGTTTTGATATATTACTCTGTAAATCTGCGATCAGACGTTTATTTTTTTCGTCATGTCGCATAGCTGTTTTCTGCCTTCTCAGCCGTCTGTTTGTTCGGTTTGGGTTGGATTCGGGTTTTCGTTTCCTTTGCGTTCGTTTGGCGGTTCATGTTCATTCGCATTTGACGCATTGTTGTTTGGGCGGGGAGCGCCTGACTGTTGTCGGGTAACACTAAAATCCGGAACCGGAAAGAAACCGAAAACCTGAATCCGGAATCCACTAAGCAAAGAAAACAAGTTCTTCAAATAAGTGAAAAATGACTGTGTGAACTTTTGCCTCTAAAAATAAGAGAACAAGTAAAAAGTCCTCAAACAAAAATTCCCTGTCTGTTCAAATTTGTGCAACCGTTATTTCTAGTGAGGGCTATGATTATGATAATCTAAGGGCCTGTTAACATGGAGGAAGGTGCCCTGGCTAACTGGGCTACCCAGCTAGAAAGGTTGACACACACAAGGGCGGATCCAGGATTTTGAAATGGTGGGGGGGGGGGGGGGGTGAATTTTTGTAATAATGTCAGAGAAATCAAATGTTATTTTAATATTTGAGGGATAAGAAAAAAAAAGAAAGGAGGCTCAGAAAAAAGGGGGGTGAAAATTCACCCATTTCACCTCCCCTGGATCTGCGCCTGACACAGCCCGCCTTTACATGCAACTCACCTAACCGGGACAGTGAGTGGGTTGCTTGAGTTATCTTTTAAGCACCCGCTAAGCACAACAAACAAAAATGGCCAACCATGAAAACTCTTTTTCATCTTATTTCAGCTTCCTGCACAGGTATGGGCCTGTTCTCTGCCTTAAACTCATCTATTACATTGATTTCTTCAGATTGACTGTCATTCACTTTTGAAAATGTATGTAGAGTACATACGAAACGTCAAGTCATAATCAAAATGAACAAGTTCAATATGTTTATCACTGCTGTTTGTGTCTTATTTTTGTCACCTCAGTCAGCTGGGATAGCCCAGCACCAACCGTTTACACGGTAAAAAGCTGTCCCGCCTAGGGTAGGCGGGCTACCCTGTCTAGCATTTAAATGC
>JAHPZR010000290.1:10000-30907 GCA_019787425.1 Platygyra sinensis | reverse complement strand
GTTTTAATTTCGCCTGATATTCAAGCAACACGTGATGTTTCATCAAGGCACAAAAACGTTCGTCTTATAACCCCAAAAAATGTTTTTCACTTAGTGCAATCCCTGTATGGAATCAGGAAAAATGCCACAAAAATTTTTGCATTCGGTTGAAACCCAAATTTTTTATGAATTTTCAAAATTCAAAAAACGCGCTCTTTTTCAAAACACGACCGAGCAGCAGAATCACTTAAAGTAGTCTGGGTATAGCGCAGTTTGTGACGTCATTCCAGGCCATTGATCGCTTTCTAGTCTGGAACAATCGTTGCTTCCGTAGAAAGAAAGGAAATCCCATTTAAATGCGTTGTTTTCGGATGCAACAACAGGCCAAACAAGGAAAAGGGCACATCCAGGGCATAGTTTCTCTTCGAGTTCTTGTTCTTTTTTTCTTTCTGCCTCATATTGAGATAGCCAGTTCTCGTCTGCTAAAGGCTCGATAGCGTAGACATCTTCCGGTTCATCATCATCTGAGGTGTCTTTTTGTTCCCTCGCGTTTGACATGACCTCGACTTCTAAGTCATACTCTACCTCCGTTCCTGCGGTCTCGGAATCCGAGCTTGAGTCAAAGCTAGCATCGTTGAACGACATTATCAAGAGATACGATTTTACAAGTGTTTTGATCTAGAATCGACGTTCCTTAGACAAAATACTTGACGCTGCAAACACCAAACCCTTGAGGACAACAACCGAAGCGACGCCTGCAAAGGCCTGGAATGACGTCACTAGGCCCATTCTCCCGTTTGCTCGGTCGTGCTGCAAAGGACGCTCACTCAAAAAATTCATAAAAAAATTCGGACTTCAACCAAATGCAAAAATTTCTGCGATATTTTTCCTAATTCAATACCAAGATTTCCCTAAGTGAAAAACAATTTTGGGGGTTATAGGCACTTTAAATACTGCTCAGTTTTGTTTGTGTGAAAATCCAATAAATCGCTGGTTATCGATGAAAAAGAGTGCTCGCGGATGCGTGTTTTGCAGCTAAACATGACAAATTTTGACAAATCGAACTTCAATTACGCCAGCTTTCATTAAAAACGTACATCGAACTCAAACAACTCAAGCTTTAAATGCATTTCAGACTGATTAATATTTGAGAGCATATTAAAATTTTAGCTGGAAATATGGGTAGACAGCAGAGATAATAAGTAAGTTACGGTAGCGCTTTCTTTGACCAACCCGAATAACGATTTTGATTTTGTTTGAGTTCTCTAAACTCCTTGTCTGATTTATTTTCCCAGTATAAAATTTCACTACGTTGTAGAAACACACGATGTTAGTAACCTTATAGCGTTGTCGAAAACTGCTATAGCATCTCAGAACAATAGATGGCGAAAAAATATTTTGTCAAGTTTTGACACGGACTCGGACATGAACATACACGCGCTCCACTATGCAAATTAGCTACTTGTACGCGTCAGATTTTCTTTCAAAATTATAACTTCTGCAAACTCTCGCCAAACAGGTAGATACGATACCAGAGAAGGGAGCTTTCTTGCAAAACTTTATTCATTATGATAAAAGAATGAAACTTTGCCAGATTACTACCATCCTTAAGACCAACATTTTCTGATATGGATCCACTTAAAATTCATTATTGCTGCTGAGTACTGCGCATGCCTTAAAAATCGCCAACATGGAAACGAGGCTGAAAATAAAACCCTTTAAAATGCCATCTTTTAAGGTAACTTTGTACACTTAACCTTCTTATGTTGATAAGGGGGTCATGATCATAATCTTTGTTGTAAAAACTTAAAATAGTGTCACGTGACCCTTTGACTGGAAACTAAGATGATAATGGAAGGGATGCCTGTGACTACAGCTTCTAGCTAAAAGAATTTAGTGCTTTGGAGTCAAAGATTGATCACTTATTCATTACTTTTTGTTTCTGCTTGTTTTAGAAGTACAAAATAAGTGTAAAAACTACAAAGTCTACAATGCTGCATGAAAACGAGGCTGATAGGAAAACAAAGAAAGCAACAGTCAAAGGGGCTAATTTTCTTGTTCAGCCAAACTAAATATTAATATGACAAGAAAAAGATTTCATGAAATACATTGTTCTGGCAATTGAAACCTTTTTTGCTCTACTGCCATTAACAAAAATGAGACATGAAACACACAACCACTGCTAAAACCATTTACTTTTTGCACTATCTTTGCTTAATTTGGTATTTACAAAGGTTTTTCTGATTAAGTGATCTCTCCAGTATTGACCCTTTTTGATAACAATTTATTGCTTACTGATCTGTTTCATCTGTTAGTATTGTAAGTGTTATTTGTATAGGTAATCAAATGATTTCGAGTGCAATTTGGAATAAATAAGCACGAGTAAATTTTTCAAAGATTACAAAAAATTGCACGAGCCCGTAGGGCGAGTGCAATTTGTAGTCTTTGAAAAATTTACGAGTGCTTATTTATTACAAATTGCACGAGAAAAATCATTTGATTACTTGTTAATAATATACAAGTAACAATTTCTGTCACGCTTCAGTATTTTGCGTGACAAATGGAGGCAACAAGCTACATCAACTTTATTGGATGAAAATTTGACAGGTGAATTCAAGCGTAAAAATTCATTCACTCTCTCCAAGTCATGTATGAAAACTGAGCAGTTTCTTTTTACAGTTAAAAGCAGTCTTTACTCAAAGTTGAATTGAAGAACTTGACCACAAAGGAAGAGGAAAAACTCCCTGCGGTTTTGATGCGGCTTTCTTGCCAAATGTTTTTTGAGTGGTTGAGAAACTGTGTGCAAGAAACCATTGAACCTGGCCGTGGTACAAGTTACTTTGTCCAAAATACCGAGAAACGAAGCTAAAATCTACCAAGAACGGAATTTCTTAGCTCTGAAGGACATCTTTTTCACCTCTCCTGGTTGCTGCCAGACTTCAGCTTCTTCACTGGACGTTGTACAGGTTAGATTTGCCTGAAGCGTTTACCGGGTTTTGTTAGGGAACGACCTTTCTAATCTCTAAGCTCGCCGTTTCAGTTCTTTCACAAAAGTAGAATGCTTGCACTTTTTGTCTTAAAACGTAAGATGTGGCCGGTTCTTAGGACGTCGTCGTCGTCTTGTTGGGTCCTTCTTCGCGTTTTATTTCGTGGTGCTCAAGAATTTTAAAATTTACTTCTTCAACTGGTATTTTGTAATGTAGTCGCGATCGACGCCGGCATATTTTCATTCACTCAAGCTGAAGTTTATGTTAAAGTTTTTGACCTCGCGGCTTTTGTGTACATCTACTTCACTTTCACTAGTTTAGAAGTTGTTGTTGAGCTTTACACTTTGCTTCGTTATGAGGTAATTGTATTGAAATGAAGGTAAAGAGTTTCAATCTTCGTTTAATTTTTGTCCGCCATTTTGTTTGTCCGAGCTCAAAGTAGGAGCTGTCAATCATTTTCAAACTAATTACACTTTTTTGCACTCAATTACACATTTTTGCACTCAATTACACTTTTTTGCACTCAATTACACTTTTTTGCACTGATTTGGGATTAATTGACATGTTCTTAACCAATCAGAATGCAGAAATTGTTGCTTGTATATTATTAGTTTCTAAAGGGCAGTCCTAGTTGCAGCTGCCCCCTACATGCTAAATTTGCTTTAGCACTCCTATTTCAATGTCCTCTACACACCGTTTTACACCAGTAGTTTATGACTTCATAACATGCATCTTTCACTTCTTGAAGAGTTGTCCAGTGAGGTACCCAGACACTGCCTGCAAGAAGGACAACAACACTGGCTCCTTCAGACAGGTTTGTTTGCAGACATATCCACCTTGAAACACTACCCTCTTGGCAGATTAACAAGTGCCGCTCTGGTTGGAGGAATGCTGGCGAGGCTTTTTGTTTTTTAGAACAGCTCTTTCCTTCCGTAGACGCTTCTGAGGCTGCTTGTTCTGTCATAAAGATGATTCACAAACTTCTCAAGGAATACATGTGTTCCTCAGTGATGATTATCCTGACCTAGCGACGTCGAAACAGTATGCGCAAGAAGGTTGTGTAGAAGCTTTCCAGTACCGTAAGCAATCCACAGTTCATCTTAGTAAAGTGTTAACAACTGAATGGCCAAGAAAACCACATCTGCATCATTTCTTCTGATCTTCATCTGCAGTTATGGGCTGCCAAGATTGACAAGGTTGTTGGAGAGGCAGCTCCATTCTGTTTGTTGACAGGACACAGTCACAATGCATGGTATAGACTTCCTTTCTATCAATAACAGTTCGAACCATTGAAATCAGGCAAAGATTTGGTCAAAATAAACTTGAGTGGATCAGACTTATATTTAACAAGATGGCGTACGATATCAACAAGGTTACCTACCTATCAACAGCGAAAGAATCGACCACATGGATTGGTAAGCCTTTCTGAACATGATGAAAACTACCCTTCATATATTAGTAATAAAATTAATGAATACAGGTTATCTTAGAGTGTTTGCCTTGTTTTATTTTGTAAATTGAGATGATGTGTACATTTCCTTACTGTCAGTTTGAGAAGCCGATAAGATGAGTTGTTTTGTGGGAATTTTAGCAGTGAAGCCCATCTTGCTGAGCTGTTTCACATGGCATGTGGGTGTTGTTTTCGTCCTTGGAATTTTAAGGGTTACGGAGTTTTCAAAGGTTAGGAAATCGTCAGCGCAAAGAAAAATCATGAAGGTCTTGAGTCAAGGAAAATTGAAATATAGCACCACTGGAAGAAACCTTTCAAATCTCCGTGATTTCAATGATGCTTTTCTTTATATAGAAGGTAAATTCCTTGAAAACGTATCAGTCGTAAATGGGTGGAAAGTATGGCTTCTTGTGGAAGGTACTTCTACATCTGACATATTAATCTGTGGTTATTTCGTCAGAGAAAAGTGAGAGACTTTTGAAACATGATTACTGTGTGAAACATGACTGACAACCAGTACTGTAGGATTATATATGGAAATAATTTTTAATCGTCCTTTGTGATAGCATTCCCTGTAGTAAAAGGGATTACCTGCCATTTAAAATTTCAGTGTGTACGGCATGTTCTGCTCTCTTGACTAATGTTCTGGTCTTGATTATTGCTTTCTTCTTACAATGAAGTTTTCCAAAAGGACGTAAAGGCAGCAATTTTGTAACAATCTTAATGAAGAGAACAACACTTTTAAATTTGAAAAAGGACATGTTTTGGAAACTCCTGTGCGATCGTCAGTTATTATAGCTTTGTTATAATAGCTTTCCATTCACACATCAGCTTTAATTTTAAACATCAATTACACTTTAAGCTAGGCACACACTAGGGGACTAGTCTCAGGGACTTATCCCTTAATGTGTACACACTAGAAAATTGACCGATTTGTGAGACTATTGGTCCCTGTGACTAGTCCCAGAAATCAAACCAGCTTAATTCCTGGGACAAGTCGCGGGGACCAAAAATGTGGTTTTCGATGCAAATATGAGTACACACTAGGGGACTGGTCCTCGAAGCAAGTCCCTGCGACTAGTCCCCTAGAGTGTGTCGACCTTTAGATGACATAATGTTCCATGCAACAAGTAGGCAAAAGAACAATAGGCAGTGGAATTAGTGGCAGTTATTATTCAGGCACTGATCATTCTAATCAAATTAAATTGTCATTGGTCCACGTACAAAAAGTGAAAAATTTGAATTTCATATTGACAAGTAGATATATTGGATTGCGTTCGAACATCTTTTCATTTTGGCTTTGAATTTGTTGCATTTGTAAATATAACATATCTTAAATTTACCAATTTTTGATGTGCCAAAAGGCTAACTTTTGATTGGCGCACAGAACAAAGCTAAAGTTTTACCGGGAGGTAGATTTTACAGGAATGGGGCACATGTCAAGAAAAAATGTTGTTGATGTCACTTTTATATAGTTTTGTTCTACGATTTTTCAATATCAGCCAATCAGATGCACTGATTCAATTGAAGTTAAAAATTGTTTCTCATCTTTTAATCGACTTTGCCAAGACGTGCCTGCCTACTTGTTACGTGGGATCAATACTTAAATGACATACGGTCTGGATATACAGTACATGGACTGAATGTAAAAATAGAGATCCTGTTTTTGGTTTCCAAGTAAGCAGGCCTGATTTAGAAACAGGAGAGAGATGCACAAAACAAAAATATTACCCTAATATTTTAACAGAACAGAAAACTGATATGAATTAACCCATTCAGATTGGCACCTGAAGGGTTATGGTCCACTCCAGCATGTTTCACACAGAAGCACACAAATCCAGACAGATATTAAGTAACTTCTACAGTCTTAATTAGACATGCTAAAAGACAAATATAAACAGAGCTTATTGAGCTTGATAAATTGTTTGCAAACTCCAAGCCAAGGTACTCTCATGTGAAAAGGCTGTGGATGCTTGTCTGTGGTATTATCATTTGTCTCATGAGGAGGGCACTAGAGATGTAGATTTGCAACGCGTCAACTACTCAGCCTGCTTGTCTTCAGCAGGCAATGAGGTCAACGGATGATTAGGCAGTACCATTTATATCACAAGGGGGCTGGTGATTAGTACATTCAATCCTTTGTTCCAACAAAAAAGTTGATGAGCAATCAAAATTTACAATAGCATTATAGCATTTCTTACAGCAGGGCCATACTGAGGAAAAAATTGACTGAGGCAATGTCCACAATTAAATTCTCTTCCTAACAACAACTTACTTTCTACTATAAAAAAAAGAGAAACAACAGAAATGGAAACAAAAATGGTTGAGGCAATTGCCTGAATCTGCCTCATACTGGCTACAGCACTGACTTAAGGTATTCAACAAAGTATCACTTAGGGTTACAAGTGAGAATTTAAAAATCGCAGCAAATTACGACTAACAGCTGGACTAAGAACGAAAAAAATCCAAAATACGCTTGTAAAAATATGTTTTTATTTTGTTCAACTATTAAACGACAATGTTGGTGCTGAAAATCGGTAATTCAAGATGATTTATTTAGGCTTTTCTTGAATTAAATCTTAAACTTTAAATCTCTATAACAAATCACAATGGCGTGAAATCGTTTTATAGAATCATCCAACCGATAATGTTTTATTTCCACTAGACTGAATTTAGAAAATTACATTATGTATCTGAAAATTCAAACTTGATATAAGAAAACACAGCAATAGCTTTTATATGCAGCGACTTTACCTCGCTCTCTGCTCGTCACAATATGGGTGCCGAACAACAGCATTCCTTGCTTGTAGAGCGCTTGTTCGTAAGGTGTTCGTCATCAATACATGGCTTTACAATTATGACATTTGGTACAGCTTCCCTGTTTTTGTTTTTGGGATTGAACTTGAAACCCAGGTAAGCCATTACGAAACACATTGCTCCAAGAGGTTTCTTCTGAAAAGTTTGCTGACAGGAAGAAGACGAATTGTAGCTATACGGCCAGATGATTCCAACAGGCGGTTAAAATCCCTTCTTCTATCAATACTAACCTCGTTTTAACCAACGTGAACTATTCCCTACAATATTTCTCACCTTCTAAAGGGAGAAACAAGGCTCATTCCATAGATTTTGAACGACTGCTACAATAAGAATATAAGAACACCCAAGTTTGCTGTGTTTGCTCTCTGTTCTGAACGGGAAGCTCACCAATTATGACGTCACAAAATCCAGTTCCGACAATTTTCCGACGTTTCCACGAACCGTTCCGTTTGTAAGGCGAAGAAAAAGGGCCATTTTCAACTTCGAATATCTCGGCGATGTTTTAATGAAATCATGTAAAACTTTGGATTATGATTATTTCGATTATAATCTCAAACCAGGCCCAGTTTCGTTGCATTTGACCTTTAATACCTAGGAAGAGAGCTCAATATTGGACCGATTGCCTCATTCGCAAGGTATGGGCATTGCCTCAGTTGTAAGTTTTTTTCTGGCTTACAGATTCCAGCTGTTTTTTGACATAATGTCCAAATGTGGCATTGAAGTATTTGTCAAAGGTGCGCTGTTTTTGGTGGTAACATGTGAACGATAACGGCAAAGTCTAGAATGATTGCATTCACGATTGGGTTCTGTGCGATCTTTGTTCGGCCTTCTGTACCCTTCTCTGAGATTGCCAATTTGGAAAAGGGATACAGGCCATTGCTGGTTATCATAATTGAAGAACTCTTCCAGCTTACTATCTCGACTTTGAGAAGCTATGTACAACCTTCAAAAAAGCGCACAGTCTTCCATCAAAATTTTTACTTGAGCTTTTTTTTGTTTGTTTTTCTTCAGGAGATCTGTAGTAAGTTTGCTTCTCTTAACGAATCGCTTCTTAACAAAGTTTTTGAATTGCTCCTCTCCCTCTCCAATCTCTGACACATTCTGCACAGGGTTAACAACAGCCGCATCCATGACATCCTCCATGTAGATTGAAACTAACTGAAAACCTTCTTCCATGAACAGGCTTCCCATTTCTTCGAAAGAAGGAAATAATAAGACTTTCCATTTTTAGTTAATGCACTCTGGAAGCCATGTTTCTGTTCGTGGTGGTGATGATCCTCAGCAGAAGATATGTTGTCTTTAAAAAACTTTCCCACCATTCGAGCTAATTCAGGACCTGCAACCATCCATTTTTCAGAGCTGCAAGGTTTTCTGTGAGTCCTACGGCACTCTCTTTCATTTGACCCCAGCATTTACAGGTTCATGGGCATGATTCAGTGCTATAGAAGAAAAGCCTATCTTTGTCTTTTGAACTACAAACGTGTCATTGTAGAATTTTGCATGGAAGCTCGCACATGTCTCGTTGATGTACAGAGAGCCATCTAGCGTAGTTGTTATGATCCAGTGCAAATAACCATGGTAAAATCTGCTTTAATTGATCTTGATATACAGTACCGGTCAAAGGGATTGCAGCATTACACGCGCGTAAAGCGCGTGTAGTACACGCACATTACACGCAGTGCCCACGCAGTGCCCACGCAGTGTCCACGCAGTGTCCACGCACCTTACACGCAAAGACAAGAAAATGCGTGTATTTACACGCGTGTATTTTGACTCATTAGACGTGATATTGCGTGTAATTTTACACGCAGTCGTTCAACTGGAACTCATTAAGTGCGTGTAGTGAGAACAGAATATTTAAAGTGCGTGTAATGAAAACAAAGCATTTACCTTGTGTAACATTTATCGTAGTGGACTGCACTGTGATATAGTTTAATCTTTCGCCTTCTTGCTCTTGGTCGTAAAACGTTCCCGATAGAATCGAGCAGTTTCATTAAACTGGTTTACCGCTTCATAGTAAAATATTTTTTCCGTTCGAGTTTCAACAACAAGCGGCGCCAGCGAGCGACTGGCGTGTTATGAGATAACATGAACAATTATGTCGCTTTTTAATTCTAAATTACAGCAATCAGTGTACTTTAAAACAGTCCGAAGATTCATTAAAATATTTCGTACTCCAAAGCGTTACGAGTTTACCGGTATTCAAGAGCTTTTTTAGTCGCGTTTTTCCTTTTCGCGAGGAACCACAAGGGCGCCAGCGATTAACGAACTGAGGCTTGATGCACACGAAATAACAGCAAAAAAACATTATTTCGCTTGAGATTTTCAGTTAATTTTAAACATCAGCTTAGATTTTGCTATAAAAGTTTCGATTCTTCGCTATTTAAACAGAAGTGATGGCAATTAGCAAATTAAGAGAGAGTACGCGAGTATCTATTTCATTGTTGTTCGAAGGAACAGGAGTGAAATGGCATTTTGTGCGCATTTACGTTGCGACATACGTCGTTCGTCTTTTAACGTAAATGTAAACGAAATTCAGAGATCTCTAAGAATTAAGTTTCGACGTTAAGCAGAAGTGCGGGCTGTTACAGATTACGAAAGAAGATTTGTTTCTTAGGTGCTCGTTTGTTATTTATACATGAGCTCGTTATTAATTCATACACGCAAATGCGTGTATGAATAACAAAGGCTTCCTCTTCCAGTTTAAATACACGCATACCGGTGAAATTACACGCAAATGCGTGTAACTACCTGAAGAGTAAATTTTACACGCAGTTAATTACACGCACTGCCCACGCACTGTCCACGCACTGCCCACGCACTGTCCACGAATACTACACGCAGACTACACGCATTTTACGCGCGTGTAGGTGCTGCAATCCCTTTGACCTGTACTGTACATGGAAAGGTGGCTTCTCTGAAAGCTGATCAGCTCGTAAGCTGAAGACAACAGAGTTGCAAACCTAGTATACCAGCCCAAGCAGTTTTCAGGCTGCCATCTTAATATGGAGTCCATCAAGCATTATAAAATATTGATCTGCATTATACATTTTACCCAGTGTCCACTGAGTTCGGTTCAGCCAAGCGGCTGCTTTACAACAATTGCTGGTATTTGGGACGGGGTTATGCTCTCGACTGCAGACTTGAACAATTTCATGAAATGAGCTATCATAGCCAACAAATGAGCATTTTCAGAAAACGGTCGGCAGGGATGAAATGATGGCAGGCTCATGGAGATGTGGCAAAGATGATTTTGTGGCATGGTATCCTGCCCAAGATGCACATGTTTGTGCAAATGTAGAGGGCAACTGTAACTAGGACTGCCCTTTAGAAACAAATAACACTTAGAATACATAACTGAGGAAACATATCAGTAAGCAACCAATTGTTGTCAAAAAGGGTCAATACTGGAGTAATTACTCAACCAATTGTAAATATCAAATGAAGCAAAGAGCGAAAAAATAAATGATTTTAGCAGTGGATCACATGAAAAGACACACACGGCTTGTACTGCAAGTACAAGTATATCCTGAAGAGCTCAATACAATTTCTTAAACTTTTTTTTTTCTTATACTTTTATCTTAGGCGCCTCCGGGTTCCTTCACTCTATGATACCAACGAGACGTTATAATCTGTTATGCCGACGATCATCTGTCAGATATAATTTTTGAAAGTAAACCAGACACGAACAGTAGTGCGTACACGCTTTCACATGTCAACGAACAATTAAATGCAGTGTGATCTAGACGCTGTCTAATTGATTGCGAACTCGGCCGCGGCTAAAATCATGGAATTAAACTCTTGCTACGCAGGCTAGCTAAAAATCTGGAACAAAGGCAGCGTTGTGTTTTTAAGCCTAAGCAGAGCACCAGGTTTTCATTGAGAGTGCAATTTATTTGTCGATATCTTTTTCTTTCAAATTAATATTCAGTTTCACTGGACTAAGAAATTAGCCCCTTTGACTGTAGTCTCCTCCGCAGCCTTTTTTTGGGATTCCAAAAAAAAACGGTTACGGAGGAGACTACTTTGACTGTGTTGACATCGTTTTCCTACCAGCCTCGTTTTCATACAGCAATGTTCAAATATATATTAATATCTACCAAAGTAGACTTTGTACTTCTAAGACAGGCAAAAACAAAAGTAATGAATAAGTGATCAATGTTTGACTCCAAAACACTAAATTCTTTTAGCTAGAAGCTGTAGTGACAGGCCTCCCACTCATTATCATCCTAGTTTCCAATCAGAGGGTCACCTGACACCATTTTAAGTTTTACAACAAAGATTATGACCCCCTTATCAACATAAGGTTACGTGTACAAAGTTACCTTAAAAAGATGGCATTTTAAAGGCTTTTATTTTCAGCCTCGTTTCCATGTTGGCGATTTTTAAGGCATGCGCATTATTCAGCACCAATAGCGAATTTTAACTGGATCCATATCAGAAAATGTTGGTCTTAGGGATGGTAGTAATCTGGCAAAGTTTCATTCTTTTATCATAAAAGTGAACAATTCAGCATATTTTTGGAAGATAACAGCTGGACTGTATAGCTAGAAGGGAGTTTCGTGTAAATTCATTAGAAATCTAAGTTCGAGTGTAAGTAAGTGAAATCTCCTTCTTTAATAGACCCCAGTCTATTGCATCACACGTTTAAAGCTTTTGATTCCAATAAAAGCTGAGAAAACTTGGCGATAATTCATAAAACAGTTTGACTACAAAAACAGCTTTAAACTTTAGCGGGCCGCCATACAGTAGACTACGGCCTGCTAAATTGAGCAATCACAGCACGCGTAGTCACTGACAGATACAATATCATTAAACTCAGGTAATGCAATTCTGACTCTCTGATTGGTTTACTTTATGTCGGTTACCAGCCATTATACCTGCGTTTCACCTTATATGGAAATGAATGCTGCAACTCCCGCTCGGCTTAAAATATTGACAACAAAAAATGGTTGAAAAACATAGATTCGGCGAGTTATCTATCGAAGAAATACAAGAAATTATGGACAATGCCGTCCCATTAAAAGCAAAAAAAAAGCCACAAAGATCGGGATGAGACTATTTATCGGTACGTATTTATTAAGTTTCGCTCAAAAGTTGCAGCATTTCAAATACGACCGAAGAGAATTTACTCATATTTGTGAGAAGAATGCTTACCTTAATATTACAAAATAGCTTACTAGCCCTGGTGGCATCAATTTTGCGAAACCGATAAAACAAGTATCAAAAGAAGAACTTCTTGTTCGTCTGAGGTAAAAATGAAATACGTTAAGAGCCATCATTGATCGGGTTTCCATTATCTCTGATTTCGCTTTTACCGAGGTAAATAAGGTATTAGAGCATTTGTGAAAGACCTCAGAAGATGTGCAACATTTCCGGCGTTTTCCATGAGAAAACCATTTCTAGTGAGCAGATGAAGAAACTGTTTTGACAATGGCGGCGAGTTTTGACACTCACAGACGACGACCTAGACGAGGACAACAGAATCAAAACCAGCCAACGCTAGCAAAAAAGGGAAAACCCCTCAAGGAATTGAGTATTTTGAGCTGCACCGAATTCAACCGGTTCTTTATCAGCTGCAAAAAATCATCAAGACAATCAGTGTGGTTTCGGAGATTCTAAGGATACATTTGACGCTTAGATATTTTGTGCCGCTGACTCTGAAACTGGCCAGCGGTCACACTTTCAGCTCGAAATGCCAAAGCAGGCATAGCAAGGGAACGCTAAAATAGTTCTTGTGGGGAATAATTAAGGGTTATCCAATATACCCGCACTGTAACGGTCCGTGAATCTTGCTTACGGTCTGTACAGTTCGTATGGTGCCTAAAGCTCTTATCGGTCCGTAAGTTGCATTCCATTAGCGACACTTAGAATATTTACCGCTGTGCTGGTTACTTGTAGAGGGGTCCAATGTCCTTACGGTCCGTACAGTTCGTACGGACCGTAAAGTTGTTAACGGTCCGTTAGGAAGGGTTTACGGTCCGTAAGTTGCATCCCATTAGCTACACTTAGAATATTTTCCGCTGTGCTGGTTAATTGTAGAGGGGTCCAATGTCTTTACGGTCCGTGCAGTTCGCACCGACCGTAAAGTTGTTAACGGTCCGTTAAGAAGGGTTTACTGTCCGTAAGTTGCATTCCATTAGCGACACTTAGAATAATTTCCGCTGTGCTGGTTAATTGTAGAGGGGTCCAATGTCTTTACGGTCCGTGCAGTTCGTACCGACCGTAAAGTTGTTAACGGTCCGTTAAGAAGGGTTTACTGTCCGTAAGTTGCATTCCATTAGCGACACTTAGAATATTTTCCGCTGTGCTGGTTACTTGTAGAGGGTTCCAATGTTCTTACGGTCCGTACAGTTCGTACGGACCGTAAAGTTGTTAACGGTCCGTTAGGAAGGGTTTACGGTCCGTAAGTAGCATTCCATTAGCGACACTTAGAATATTTTCCGCTGTGCTGGTTTCTTGTAGAGGGGTCCAATGTCTTTACGGTCCGTTCAGTTCGTACGGACCGTAAAGTTGTCAACGGTCCGTTAAGATGGGTTTACGGTCTGTAAGATGCATTCCATTAGCGACACTTAGAATATTTTCCTCTGTGCTGGTTACTTGTAGAGGGGTCCAATATCTTTACGGTCCGTACAGTTCGCACGGACCGTAAAGTTGTTAACGGTCCGTTAAGAAGGGTTTACGGTCCGGAAGTTACATTCCATTAGCGACACTTAGAATATTTTCCGCTCTGCTGGTTACTTGTAGAGGGGTCCAATGTCCTTCCATTAGCGACACTTAGAATATTTTCCACTGTGCTGGTTCCTTGTAGAGGGGTCCAATGTCTTTACGGTCCGTTCAGTTCGTACGGACCGTAAAGTTGTCAACGATCCGTTAAGAAGGGTTTACGGTCCGTAAGTAGCATTCCATTAGCGACACTTAGAATATTTTCCGCTGTGCTGGTTACTTGTAGAGGGGTCCAATGTCCTTACGGTCCGTACATTTCGTACGGACCGTAAAGTTATTAACGGTCCGTTAAGAAGGGTTTACGGTTCGTAAGTTGTATTCCATTAGCGACACTTAGAATATTTTCCGCTGTGCTGGTTACTTGTATAGGGTTCCAATGTTCTTACGGTCCGTACAGTTCGTACGGACCGTAAAGTTGTCAACGGTCCGTTAAGAAGGGTTTACGGTCCGTAAGTTGCATCCCATTAGCGACACTTAGAATATTTTCCGCTGTGCTGGTTACTTGTAGAGGGTTGTAATGTCTTTACGAACTGTACCGACCGTAAAGTTGTTAACGGTCCGTTAAGAAGGGTTTACGGTGCGTAAGTTGCATTCCATTAGCTACACTTAGAATATTTTCCGCTGTGCTGGTTACTTGTAGAGGGGTCCAATGTCTTTACGGTCCGTACAGTTCGTACGGACCGTAAAGTTGTTAACGGTCCGTTAAGAAGGGTTTACTGTCCGTAAGTTGCATTCCATTAGCGACAATTAGAATATTTTCCGCTGTGCTGGTTACTTGTAGAGGGGTCCAATGTCCTTCCATTAGCGACACTTAGAATATCTTCCGCTGTGCTGGTTTCTTGTAGAGGGGTCCAATATCTTTACGGTCCGTACAGTTCGCATGGACCGTAAAGTTGTTAACGGTCCGTTAAGAAGGGTTTACGGTCCGTAAGTTGCATTCCATTAGCGACACTTAGAATATTTTCCGCTGTGCTGGTTTCTTGTAGAGGGGTCCAATGTCTTTACGGTCCGTACAGTTCGTACGGATCGTAAAGTTGTTAACGGTCCGTTAAGAAGGGTTTACGGTCCGTAAGTTGCATTCCATTAGCGACACTTCAAATATTTTCTGCTGTGCTGGTTACTTTGCAGAGGGTTCCATTGTCTTTACGGCCCGTACAGTTCGTACGGACCGTAAAGTTGTTAACGGTCTGTTTCTCTGTAAGAACGGAACAAAACATTCGGACTCGCCGAAGTGGCGTTATCTTCTTTAGCTTTCGGCTCCCGCACACTCCTTAATGTCTAGTTACTGTTCTTTATGGCAAACTGAACGGAACGTACGGACCGTTAAATTGAACGAAACGTACGCCGCAGTCTATAACAACGGAAGAAAACATTCGGACTTTCCGAAGTGGCGTTCCCGCTGTCGCATGTTTTTAGAACGAGGCATACATATGTGTATCTTCTTTACCTTTCGGCTCCAGTTACTGTTCTTTATGGCGAACTGAACGAAACATACGGACCGTTAACGCTCAGGGTGCCCTGTCCTTAATTAGATGCAAGCCTAGTGATCTGAAAGAAACGTGCGGACCGTATGAAAGGTGCTCACGGTTCGTAACTGCTTTTACGGTCCGTACGGACCGTAAATCAAAAATACGGACCGAATCAGTGCGGGTGTATTGGACATGTGTGGAATAATTTTGGCACAGCGTCTGTGTCATATGACGATCACAATTTCCCGCAGTATCTTTACAACTGCAATGTGCAAAGGCACAATTATGCGCGCCGAAGGTGCGCGAGCGAAGGCCCATACCTTAGAAAATTTGACTGTCCGTACGTGCGTTCGTAAGCCAATACCTTGAGAAAAAGAGTACAACCATTACCGTGGTGAGATCTTTGATTTTGGGCATCTCTATTTTGGTTATTTGAAAGCTGTTACCTCGAGCTATTTACTGACCAGTATGACGTGGCCATATCGCGGGCTCTGGTTTAAAGCTCATCGAATGTTTTTTTTTTTTTAATTGACCGTTGACCAGCTACTGATTTTTCAATAGGATTGCGGACTCTAGCTAGGTCGATCGTTGCTCTAGTGGAAAAGGAGGGCGTACGTACAATTGCAAACTTTCGGCGCAAATTAACCCCTTGTGTGTTGTTGACTTTTCCTCAGATATATTTCTTAATACAATGATTTCTTGTAAAGTCCCTGATATATTGCGTACGTGATTTCTATAATCTTAGTTACGCTTACCGCCGTTTTCGTTGATACGCGACTTTGGAAAACAAAACACCCGCGGAAACGTTTCCAAAATTGTCTGTCAGTCTTGCGTGTTATCAACAGATCGGATCGAGATCCACCAATCACAGCCACTAGGTGTGACCTTCAGACCTTCTTTACGTCCTGCTAGCGGGCTGTGATTGGTGGATCTCGATCCGATCTATCGATAACATGTATGATTGGCGGAAATTTTGGAAAGGTTTCCTTGGGTGTTTTGTTTTCGATAGTCGCGTATCAACGAAAACGGTCACCGTGGTAATGGTTATAGTTTGCGAAAATTTAATCAGAAAAATAGCAAAACCATACGCTGAACAATTACATGCGCACAAGTCTTATTTTGCTTTTGAGTATCTGATCCAAGAAAAAAAAAGCCCTTTTTATGATTATAGTTAATAACAGGAGCTCCGCTTTTAGGCCTGGCTAAATCTAATTTTTTTCTGGATAGCTCGAACATGAATGCTTTTCAAACTGACCAAGGTTGTATCTATTTCATTTGGTAGACGTTCTTTGAATTCTACTTGAGTACGTGCAATTTTTGATCAGCAGACTCGCACGGTTTGATTTTGAAACTTTTGGTTCAGTGTTTGACGTCATCATTTAGCTAATTTGCATGTTTTAACAACTTGAATATCTCTGGAACAAAAAGAGATATTTGAGAACAGTAAACAGCAATTTACTTCTTGTACAGACTACTTGTTCATGTTTTAAAATGGCTTTGACTGGAAAGATGCGATTTTTGTCATAGCTAGTACCACTTTAAAATACCGATTTCATGAACACCACCGTGCTAAATATAGCGCTAACACAGAACATAAACCTACTACAGCCGCAGAACATTTCTGCTCCTCTCCTAATAATACCGCAAACGACATAAAATTAATCTTCGTTGAAAAAGCTTTTTCAAGCCGAGACCAAGGAAACTATCTTCTTTAATTTAAAAAGGCAGAACAGCTAATCTCAATGGTCTTAACATCCTCGAATAAATAATTAGTAATTTCATTTTATTATGTTATTCCACTATTTTATATATTTTTTTCTTTGTTTTTAATTTACATGCAATCAGAGTAATTTTATGTACCATGAAGATTTGATTTAGCACCTAGGGTGCTTATTTCCTTTTGGTACCTAAAGGAGGGGGTGGAAAGAGGGGGCGCTTATTCGAGACAGGACGCTCATGCGGGGCAAAAACTAAGCAAAAAGTTATGTACATAAAATTCGAAAAAAAAAAGTAACTAACCTCGAACGCTCGGTCTTCACAGGGATATCTTAAACCTCGGCTTTGCGGTATTGACCTAGTAAGCACTCTCTCAATACGGGACCAGAAGGTCTCGGTCTGAGGTTTTCCCGTAGGAAGACCTTACTCTCGGTTAATAATTAGTAGTTGATACCACATAATTATCACTTTCAACGAAAAATTATCATTGTACCTGAAGAAGGTTGAGTTGGCAGGTGGAAATAAAGTACAACTTTTTAAAAGAGTTATCTGACTTCTTATTGGTCTTTGCTTTTATTTTCTTCATTTTCCATGAAGAGCTCATTAGATCACTTCTGATCTAACGTATCGAAACGTATTCCAGCAGAATCACCGTCCGTGATTTCTTGCATAACCATTTTATAGTATAGGTATTCTTTTTATTTTTGATACCAATGTTATAACATCTTAATAAAGTGTGATATGACTGATCCATCAAAGTTTAACAGCTGGAAAGTGCTGGAAATTGTCACCAGCCACCTTAAAGTAATGTGAATTACAATAGTCATCAGCAAGTTATGTTTACTGACTTTTCTCAGTTTCCTGAGTGGAAATCAGTTAGAGGAAATTCCAAAAGGAGCCTTTTCGAAATTCACTCGAACTACTGCCTCCACGCGCTTCCTTTATTTGCCCGAAAATCCCACTTCATCTTCTTTTTATGTCCTGTGAGTATCAGACATCAGAACACTCTAACATTACCTAAGCCTCACAGGATTTTTTTGAATTCATAATAAAGTAATTTAGTGATCTTGAAAATGCCATTGCACACATTTAATGACACACTAAAGCTACATAGAGCCTCTTCTTATCGACACATCGTACAGGTTGAAGTTGATGAAGAGGATGTAAATCGTTTGACACCTGGCGATAATATACTAATATATTAAAGGATGGCTTAAAAAATCGCTGATTGACTGTGCAAATACTGGTAATTTTGCAAACGCGTCAAGTTGTGGTAGAGAGTCGACCATTTCGATAATATGCTAATTAAATTGTGTTTTTTCTTCCGTAATGTAAGAATTCTCTCAGATAATCCTCTAACGACAATCAAACCAGGAGCATTTAGATGGGTCGATATCAAAGGTGGAATGCATATGTAAGTTGAGGGGAAATCTCAGTCCTCTGACAAGGGAAAATATAAATTCGACCGAAAGGCAATCTCCTATTTATGTCTGACCATTAGCCAAATTTACAATTAGCGAACTGAATCCTATTCTACTGTTCCATGATCCTGCGCGATATCGAGACACTGATCTAAACTTGGGTATGGTGCAATATCAAGCTAGTTTGGTCTCAAATACCAACCACGGCTCAGCCAAAGTTGCCCGATGTGCCCTCGAAGCGCCCTTTAAACGCACAACTAGAATAGGAAAACATTTAGTGGTGAACTATAATGGCTGATATAGGATACGAGTACCTCACCCAATCAGACTGCAGCGTGTACATTACTAAGATGATAGAATTTTACTAATAAGGACTAGTAGAATTTATACCTGTTGCTTTAAATTGATCGCGTGAAGTGATAATTTTCTTCCACGGAGAGATAAAAGGGAGTTAATGAGACGAAGACGGTGACGCCAACAACAACGTCGATTAAAAAAAAGAAAAGTGAATATATATTTTACCTACGAGTCTCCCGATATTCTAGAGTCATTTGATATGTTTATCACTGTCAAAACTGTCCGTAACAAAGCAAGAAATTTGAAATAAAAATTTAAAAAGTTACGTTCACGTTCTCCAGACAACGCAGAATTTTCATTTAGCCTTGTTGTCTAGTAGAAGACGGCAAAGAAATGCACTTGGAATTTTAACACACTTGCACAGCCATTGCACTGCTCATTAATTTCTTTTCTTTGGTGACGTGCCCGTTGGCTTGGCCTCCCTGGTTTCGTAACCTGCCTACTATTTAAGAGGCTGATAAGTGAATAAAGATGGTGAATTTTGTACTCGGTAATAAATGTGAAAGGTGAGTTGAGTTGATTTACATGACACGAGCATGGGAGAAGGAAAAATCTGAGTCCCAGACCAAACCCATGTACTGTTACAGTCCGTTACACTCGTTCGGGTAGACTAAGTAAGAAGCCGAACAGACTTGACTTCTAATAGCACCCCCGTGGGTATCCCCCGTTAGCATTTGTAATGTCACGTGACTCACGCGTTGTTCCTTCGTGTTTCCTTGCAAGAGTTGTATAACGATGCATGTCGAAAGCCGTGAAAACGAAGTGCTGTGTAAAGCTGTGAAGCCGTTAATAAATACGTTGTGTTACCAGAACCTTAATGGTCCTTCGAGCTGGATTTGAACGATCGTAAGTACAATTTGCTGTGGATTGACTGACCTCTTTGAGACTTCGTACAGTCAACACTCCTAACCACGTGCGCGACAAGATGGCTGCCAAATATTCGAGTGACTTTGAAAAAGAAGACGAGCTATCTCAAAAATCAGTGGAGCAACTACGTGGATTGCTTAAAGGAAAGGGATTGCCGACGACTGGAAAGAAAAAGGTCTTGATTCAGAGGTTAGTAGTTGATTATTATGAGTCAAAGACTGCTGTTAAATCAGAACAGTCGGAAGAATCGCCAGAAGATATAAATTTCGCTAAATTTAGCAAAGAACTTCCTCCAGCCGCAAACGCCAAACAAGTGCAAGAGACTACTTCCATCAGATTGAAAGCAAATATATTACAGGGGGATATTGAAGCCGTAATTCGTGCCATTTCAGAGTTGAGCGAAATTGGGAATAATAAGGTCAAAGTAAAGATCAGAATCGAAAGATTGTCAGAGCTTCGTGTGGCATATGTTCAGTTGAGGGATCGTATAATTTCATTACTCGTAGACGAGGAAATTGAAAATGAACTGTGCTGTTGGAGGGAATTCTTGGTGTACATAAAGTTCACTTACCTACGTTCAGTGCTGACTGGCAATGCCTTGCAAACAATAGAAGGGTTTTAAGTGACTGGGGCTAACTATGGAAGAAAACGTGTGGTTATCTCGTCCCTTATCAAATCAGTTGTTCAGATGGATGCAAAATCTGTTGTAACAGCACCATCTCTTCGTGATCTCTATGATACTCTAAAGAACAGAACTAGAGCTTTAATAGCTCTTGGATAAATCTCGAAGAATCATGGCTGTATTTTGTTACCAATATTTGAGCTCAAGTTACCCTCTGCAATATTAGAGAAGTGGGAATTAGAACTGGCTGGCACCCCAGATGATAAGATTGATCTTGAATTGTTCTTTAAATTCCTCAATCGACAAGTTGTATCCAAAGAGGCAGGCGAGAGAAATCTTCAAGTAAATCTTAGCCTGAAAAGTCGTAGTACAAATGAGTGTAGAGATGGGCGAAGGCATCCACCGTTCATTGAAATAAGTGACCAAGAAAAATTGTCAACTGCGTCTGCTCTGTTCAGTGAGGCAAAACCACCAAGAGTCCCTAGTTGTAGATTCT
>JAHPZR010000289.1:15000-20000 GCA_019787425.1 Platygyra sinensis | reverse complement strand
GGTGTGGATCGAGCACGGTGGGATATATAGGAAGAAGTGGACGAAAAATGACATCCCACGCGCCTCAATCTACCCTAGTACCCAATCTGCTCTCCCCAAAACCCGTAAATAGTCTCCTCAAGTTCCCTCAATGCTGACTGACCCGAGCACCCAGGGACTAATATCATTTCGAGTTATTTTTTTTTTCAACATCGAAGGTGAAGGAGAGAGACTGTCGGTCCCAGCAGCTATGATACTTACAGCAGTGTTCACTTGACCGATCCAACCTAGTTCACATTTGCTTTGGTTTTGCATCATTTCGCCCGCCACTTTGTCATCCAATCAGAATTAAAAACAACAGCAACTGTGACTTTCCGGTACGCGTTTTCTCTCGCATCCCGTCAGGTACTCGTATTTGCCTTGTGTTTAGACTTTCTAAAGGTCCTTTTGAATAATATTTTGATGCATTCTTTTAGTTTTGCCGTTAGACCTCTCGCGACTTCGTCGGTCAAAGATCTGGCACTCGATTCGATCGAGGGCGATGTCGAGCGATGATTAAGCGAAGATCGACTTGTAGCTAGTCTACTGAGGATTTTGCAGAGTGGTTACATAGAAGTTTGGTCATGCGCCCTATAGGGTGCATTTCTTTGGCATGATCTGGATCTTTGACAGTATCAGTGTCTGCATCAGTATTTGTGATGCAAAATCACTCACATCGTGGTGCATGAAACGAACCGTTGAATCTACTCTGGGTAGAGATTTATCGTATTTTTTAGTGAATTATGATCTGACTGATCTTGGCTCACTGGTCCTGATCCGCAACATCCCAAAGGAAAGTATCTTAAGAGTTGAACTCATAAATGTATCAGAACCATAACCGCCACATTGACAGTCGTATACTGTTACTTACAGAAGCCATTCAACGGCAAGAATGACACCAAAGTCGTGCAGAGGAAGATTGACAGCCTGAAGAACAATGAGTATCATAACTCCTGCACCGGGTATCCCAGCAGCACCAATAGAGACTGCGATCGCCATTAAGCTGTGAAGATAACTTGAATTGTACGATTTGTATTTACGACTTACACAAAAAGCATGTATATGGCAATACCCCATGCCAGTATATGCCCACAATTTTGATGCGACTATTGTTTTTCCTTTCTTTTTTTCAGTTAAACCTGATATTTAAGGAACGCAAGCAAGCTTGTACCATAACAAAATTATGCACGCGACCACTACCAAAAAATTGTTTCACGCGAGGCCAGGGAGCCGGAAAAGGCATGCTACATGGAGAAAAAAATAACATAGCCATACACTTCCTGAGAAAAATAATTCCTGGTGAATGAAAGGGTTAAAAAAATTCACCGCGTTCTTAAGCACCAACCCAACCGCTGAGACAGAAGATTCCATTTGTTTGTAAATCATTTTGAAACTTCCGGTTTTCAAAATCGTACGAGACGAACGCAGTTTGAAAGTATATTCCCGAATATAATGAGAAAGTTTAATGAATCTTTTTAATTACTGTACCAATTACTCACCAAGCAACAACAACCCTTCCAGGACCCAAATAAATGTCGTTTAATTGAGCGACGAAAATAATTACTATGACTCGAGAAAGCGCCAAGCCATCCATGTTAAGAGTGGCACCAAGTGGTAGCATAAAACGACTGATACGTCGATCGATGCTATTGTTTTCCTCTACGCAGCGAATTGTTGTTGGAAGTGTCGCTGCGCTGAAAAACAAAAAGGAAAAAAAACACGAAATGTTTTACAATGATAAAATCATAGTTCTCGGTGCTTCTGTCACATTTGTGGAAACCACAAGGGCGTTTAATCTTTGAACAAAGTAAAGGCGGTTGTTGCAGTTTTACCGTAGTCAAAGGTATCTGACAAATTTAACTTTCGACCACAGAGGGGGATTCCTGTATAAAAAGGACGGATCAATATCAGTATCTGGGCAACTGCGCACCTACCCCTCCCCTAACCTAATATGTTATAATAAGTTAATAAGTTAGTGTTACTGTTGGGTTAGGGGTGGGGTAGGTGCGCAGTTGCCCAGATACTGATAGTATTGATCCAAAAAGACAGGGGGTTTCGTTGAACTTTTCAGGGGGTTAAAAAAGTGTTTTTTTGTTCCTCCTCCCCCCCCCCCCCCCCCTTAGGGTGTTTAGCCTCAAACGGTCCACGGCGGGAACTTTTTGCGGTACCTTTTAGAGTATCGAGTCGAGAAAAAATATAACAAGAGATAATGAATGTGTTGTTTTACAATTACTGGTACCTCTTTAAAATGACGCGGTCAGCTTTGGGATCGTGCTGACCTGGACTTTAGTTTTCTCACTTTAAAAAAAGTTCACCCCAATCTCAAATCAAAGTATATTTAAAATTCCGCTTCAGTATTCGCAGTGTTTTGCTTGATTTTCAATCGTTTACTGAAAAACCTGTTTTTGAGTGTGCTTTTGCCAATCCTATATTGTTCAGTTTTATCATATTAATTTTTAGGAGTATGGATCGTGTCTCTGTTATATGCAAATTAGCTATGAAATGGTATCTAATGCGCATGTGCCCCAGCTGACTGTATCCCTCAAAAAGGGGTTAAAAAAATTAAAATCACCCTCACGAAACAGAATCGTAGTGCCCAAGTAGGAGTTCTTTATCAAAATTTCAGTCGAGCATTCCCGTCTTATTTGTATATGAGGTCCTTCCCCCAAGCATACGACATCCCTTTCGACAAGGTCGAAGGTATGTGTTAACGATACAACATACCCTCAGTAAGCACTCAATCTCGGACCACTTGATCAGGAGTCCAACGAGCTAGCCGTGTGGGTTTAAGGTGGCCGAACACAGTTTCGCGAGTGCTTTTGCTGATGCAATATTTCGCACGTGCAAAAGGATTTCAAAACAACAAACATGCCGTTAGTAGAGCGATCATTTTATTTACTCAACACTCGCACTGTGTTATTTTTCTCTATAATTGAACGCAGTGTATTGATGGCTTTAGTCTTTTATTACAAAGATATGTTAGAAAAGGTAACGATGCAAAGAACCCAGCAATTCTCAGCTTTCGTTTGTTACCGAAAGAACCCAGTTAAATGCAACGCATGAGCAGTTGCTCGAAAAATTGAGACTGATTGCTTTAGCAGAAACATGCCGATTTCTAACGATCCAGTCGTTAGAATCTCAAGAAATTTGGCAGAAAAATAGACCAGAGACCACTTGAATGATTTATCCAAAAAAACCTGCTAGTGAATTTTGATATAGGTAATTTTTAATAATACAGTAAACGATTAACAGAGATTTACGAAAATCGCCTATGTCAAAATTTCATTAGAACCGTGTTGACAGAAGGGATTTAATGTCAAATCTTAGTGTGCAAAATATGAAAACAATCTAACTACTGGATTTTATTGTAATAAACAAAAAAACATTATTTAAGCCTTGTTTTTTAACCAGCCCCGTTGCCATAGTAATAATAATAATAATAATAATAATATGTAAGACTTTTATAGCGCCCATGCTAGAGTTCACAGCGCTGTACCACTATGTGAATAGAAAAAATAAGATACAAATAACTATAACAACTAACTAAGAAAACTAAGATAATAATCAAAAAATTAATTAGTTAAAAAATTGATCAAATAAATGAGTCTTCAATTTGGATTTAAATGTCGCAAGTGATGGTGCTTGCCGTATGGCGTCTGGAAGCTGGTTCCACAGATATGGCGCTATATAACTAAACGATCTATCTCCGTAACTCTTGAGCAGCACACACCCTGGTCAAAATGCGAGAATAAATATTTTTTGGTTAACCTTAACTCTTGCAAAAAATGAGCGCCAAGGCATAAATAGTTTGAAAGTTATGGTGAATTAGGCATAGGCACTTGAAAACTGTGTTCGGCCACCTTAACCACGCCTAACAGGCTGAAAAACGTATCACACATCAGTTACGAACAATTTGGCGGTGAAATGAGGCGGAACGGTCATTGCAAACGCTCCGCCATCCTTGAAAACTTTCATGCATGGGTCCTTACGGGGAAGAGATTTTAACCTCATACCTGGAAGCGATTCCAAATGCTGTCATCAAGGCGTCTCTCAGGCCTTTCATAAACGAATAAGGATTCTTTCGAGTGACAACAAAGAACACAATTGGCAACGTGATGAGAGAATGGATAAACAAACCACATATGACCGTCAACATGTAAAAAGTTAGCTTTTCTAGGGTGCCTAAGATGTCATCCATACCAGCTATACGAGATGCCACCAGACTGCACACTCCTAATGGTGCCAACCTACAACCACAAAATTCTCGATTATGGTTTTCCATAAGCATAGTGACATGTTATATAAGACAGCATACATACTTCGGTAGAGATGTTTGATAATGGAGCTACATTTCCCTGACTGTACCTTCCTCAAACAACAATCGCTCGCTCCAGTTCTCCACTCGTAACAATAATAATAAAGCAATTATTGAATTCGGCTTTCGTAGGATATGACTGGAGAAGAATTCTGCAGATCTCGGAGGGTGTTATCCACCTCGGCCTTTGGCCTCTGTGGATAGCACCCTCCTTGATCTGCAGAATTCTTCATATCCTACTCAGCCTCATTCAATAATTGTTAAATGTAATGTATATTTTCTCCACATTTCAAATATACGATCTTTCATGTGTTCAGTAATAATGTAATGCGTTCACACCCAAGATAAATGAATGTAAATGTATTTTGGCAGTTTTAAACAGTGTATTAATTAAGTGTCATTTATAAATAAGAGAGACAAGAGACACTTGTGTAAATTTGCTGTGCAGAAAGAAAATATTCAAATACGCACTAGGGGCGCATTTCACCTAATATTTAATCAGTGTTTAAGTTTCAAACGTCTTATCTTTTTGTTTCGTGAGTTCTTAAGATCACTTATTTAGTGAAGTCGTCATTATATTAGTGAGCTAGATCTTTCCACTTACCACATCACAAACTGAACAATAATCATAACTGCCTCATTCAAGGCGGAAAAGAACTCAATTAGC
>JAHPZR010000289.1:0-10000 GCA_019787425.1 Platygyra sinensis | reverse complement strand
GCGCCTAGTTTGATCAAATCGAGATTTTTCGCATACTACAAATTTACTTACTTACTTACATCTTTTCATTTTTGAAATTCCTTATATGTACACACGCGGGGAATCCTAGGGTGCCTCCTCGGGTTTTGGCCCAGAGGCCAAAACCCTGCGGGGGCAAAAAGAAAATCAACAAAAGCCCTTCACAAATTATATTTATGGTAATTTAACATTATCAGACGTAGCAATTTTTGCAAGGACCACCGTGACAAAATAGAAGTACCGGGAGACTGGGGAGCAATGGCCGAGTGAAGACGCGTTTCATCGCCGGCCGCTGAAACTTACAACTTTGCCGGCCTTTCATGGCCGAAACTTTGCGAAAACTAGTAGAAAAGAAACGATTCTATTCCTCATCTTCAGAAGAGTCGTCACCTCCACCTCTGGTATCGCACGATTACAAGAAACCATGACGCGAAAACTACGCTTTCATTGTTGTAACCGACCACGAGGGTGTCACTGAACAGTCGCCGGCGCTCGAAATGACCGAGAAGCTAGAAGAAAAGCTCCAAGAGTTTTTAACAAAGCTAGAAAAGCTCGACGCATTTGAAAAATAGGTTAAAATCCTACAAGAAACCCTTGCAGGAATGCATTCAAGAATTCAGTCCCTAGAAAGTGCTCAACCCTCAGCATATCGCGACATAAACGATCTCAAAGAAAGTTTAAATTTTGCAGAGGACAAATGCAAGAAAACCACCGAGAGCTTTAACGAGTATAAACAACAGATCAGTTTACAAATGACCGTGCTGGAGCAAAAAGGAAATATCCTGGAAGGTAAAATTACAGATCTTGAAAATAGAAATCTTTATTTAGAGGCCTATCCCAGGAGGGAAAATATTAAATTTGAAAACATCGAAGAGGTAACCGAGCTGAACACGCACCAAGAAGACACTGAACGCGTGCTTCGCAACTTTCTTGAATCAGAACTGGGATACAAGGATGCCAGTTGCGTCGAGATACAGCGGGTCCACCGTCTTAACAAGAAGAAAGACGCAAAACCGAGACCAATCATCGCAAGGTTTTTGCGATACAAAGATTGTGAGCAGATCCATTCTCTGGGTCATCGACTAAAGGACACTGGTTACAAAATGTACCAAGACCTGCCCTATGGTATTGTCGAAAGAAGAAGAAAGCAAATGGACACCTTCAAAACTGCCAAAAGGAACAAAATACCAGCTTCATTTAGTAAGTCACAACCTGACAAACTTTATATAAGAGGGAAGCTATGGCCTATCGGCAAACCTCTTGATGTGTTTTCCTATTAATACCTAGCTTCTTTCCACAAAATGCGTTAGCTGTAGTTTGTCAAAATCTAATCAACGAAACTAAACTTTACTTCACTAAACATCTACTTATTTACTTGATGCACTTTAGCGGCCGGGCGAGCGCCACGGATAGGTCACCATTCTGATAGTATATAGTGTGCTCAAAATTTGCTGTATCCAGCCCGAAACGCAGCTCTGTGCGTTTTCAAGGCCATTTTTGGGGCCTTGTTTAAATTTATTCTTAAGTGTTTACTAATGTACCTAATGCGTGTGCGTTTTTGTAGTTTATTCCATGTTTGTTTACCTTCTACTTCATATATTTTCATTTCGCAGAAATATGTCTTAACTCTAAAACATGCAAATTGCCCAAATCCCGTAGGACGAAAGAAGGCGCTGTCAAAATTGCTTCGCGCTTCAAATTTGCCGCTATGCATTTGCAAATGTTTAACACCTTTCAAAGCAAACACGATTGAAAACCTTGACATTAAGTGCCTTTCCATCAACACCAGAGGCCTCAACAAATCTATAAAACGCCGGTCAGTTTTCAGATGGATCCACAACCAAAATGTACACTTCACATTTCTTCAAGAAACGCACAGTTCGAATCTTAGCGCTGACGTGTGGTCAGCCGAATGGGGTGGCAAGGTTTTCTTCAGCCATGGCACAACAAACAGCAAAGGAGTAATGATACTCATAAATCCAAAACTCGATTGCAACGTAGAAAAATGTATTTCAGACAACAATGGCAGATTTATTATCGTGAATGTAGAGCTCGAAGACTCACACATAATATTAGTTAATATTTACGCCCCAAATGACCTGAACCAACAAGTCCAATTCTTTAAACTGATGCAACATCACCTACAAGACTTTTCGGAAGAGATGGTTATTATCGGAGGAGATTTCAACTGCTCCCTGTCGGACAAAGGCAAAAAAGGTGGCAACCCAATCACTAAGAAAGCGTCTGTAATTAAGGAAATCGAACAGCTGTGTAGTTGCAATAACTTAATTGATATCTGGCGTCATCTTAATTAATCCCCAACTCGAATCCTTTACCTGGAGGAATAAGTCCCACAAAATACAATGTAGGCTAGATTTCTTCCTAATCTCAGAAAAACTCGCTGACCTCGTCGCGTCTTGTAAAATCTTTCATGCACCTGAAACCGATCACTCCGCGATTTCGTTGCATCTTCAAGCCAAAATAGAGGCCCAGGTTTCTGGAAGTTCAACAATTCCTTACTAAGAGATGAAACTTATGTCAATGAATTACGTAAGAATGTAAATTTGTATAAAGCCAAATATGAAAGCATTGACGATAAAGGCTTGAAATGGGACCTTATAAAAATGGAAATAAGAGGTTTCACAGTTAAGTACTCCAAATTGAAAGCTAAGAGACGCAAAAACAATGAACTGATACTTCAAAACAAAATAAATGAACTTCAACTAAAATTAGAAAGTAACCCAAATAACAGCCAGTACCTAAACGATCTATACGCGGCAAAATTACGCCTGCAAAAAATCATGCACTTTAAGACAAAAGGTGCAATCCTCAGAAGCAAAGTAAGATGGTACGATGAAGGTGAACGCAACACTAGATACTTCTTCAATCTTGAAAACCGATGTCAATCCAAAAAAAATATTGACAAACTGAAAATAAACGATAACACTTTTATCTACGATCAATTTGCAATTCTAGATAAACAAAAACAGTTCTACGAATCAATCTACCAATCCAGAGAAAACGACAATAACAACTTCCAAGATTCCGTATTCTTCAAAGTCGAAAACATATCCCCATTATCTCTCGACGACCAAAAACTATGCGACGGTTCCATCACAGAAGCTGAATGTATAAACGCAATCAACGGATTTAAAAAAGATAAAACGCCGGGCACCGACGGTTTTTCTGCAGAATTCTACCAATTTTTCTGGCCCGAGCTTCGAGCCGAAATGTTATCAAGCTTCAACTTTGCCTTTCAAACCGGGTCACTCTCGATCAGTCAACGCCGAGGTGTTATTTCTCTCATTCCAAAAAAAGAGAAGGACAAATCATTATTAGAAAATTTGAGACCGATTTCGTTATTGAACGTAGACTATAAGATACTTACCAAAATCATTGCAAAAAGAATTGAAAAAGTCTTGCCCAAAATTATCAATCCTAACCAAACAGGTTATGTAAAAGGTCGCTTTATAGGCGAGAACATAAGACTGATCCAAGATGTCATGTTTCTGACAAAAAACGCGAACACGCCCGGAATCGCAATTTTCTTAGATTTTCGCAAAGCCTTTGACACAATCGAATGGAACTACTTATTATCCGCTCTCAGACTGTTTAATTTTGGACCCGATATTTAAACATGGATAGAGGTTATTTATCACAATGTCTCTAGCTGTGTCCTGAACAATGGTCACGCTTCACCTTTTTTCCAACTCCATCGAGGCGTTAGGCAAGGATGCCCTCTGTCTGGTCTTCTTTTCGTGATCGGTATTGAACTTCTTGCAAGGGCTTTGCCAAACGATAACTCTATCAAAGGCGTTAACATTGGCAAAAAAGAAATAAAACTCTCGCAATTCGCAGACGACACTACAGTGTTTGTAAGTGACCAAGCTTCCGTGTCAGATCTGCTAAAACTGCTATGTAAATTTCAACTCGCATCCGGTCTGGAAATCAATACAACCAAAACAGAAGCAATGTGGCTAGGTGCCTGGAGAAATAGAACAGATACACCTTGTAACTTCAAATGGCCGCAGGAACCTATCTGTGCCCTTGGCGTTTTCTTTTCTTACAATTCTGTTGATGCAAACAACCTGAATTTTGGAGAAAATATCCGCAAATTAGAAAAACGCTTAATAGCTGGAAAAGAAGGAAACTTACACTACACGGCAGGATAAAAATAGTGAAGACACTAGGTTTATCAAAATTGATTTACAACACCTCTGTGTTAGTAATTCCAGAGCGTTATGTGAAAGAAATTAACAATCTTACATTTAATTTTATATGGGAAGGAAAACCACCCAAAATAAAGAAAAAGACCATTATTAGTGACATTAAACGTGGTGGTCTTAAGATGTTAGATTTTGAAATTATGGACAAAGCACTCAAAATTGCCTGGATTAAACGATTAACTGATCACGATGATGCAGCTTGGAAAATTATCCCAGAATTCGCAGCTACTGATTACGGCGGCCTTTCTTTCCTAATAGAATGTCAGTATGACGTAAATCTTCCACCCTTTCACCACACCTTACTAAAGTATTGGCAAGAATACAATCAT
The DNA here is from genome assembly GCA_019787425.1 of Platygyra sinensis. Classification (NCBI taxonomy): domain Eukaryota; kingdom Metazoa; phylum Cnidaria; class Anthozoa; order Scleractinia; family Merulinidae; genus Platygyra; species Platygyra sinensis. The sequence goes on along the minus strand of JAHPZR010000289.1, from coordinate 5,427 downwards.
TACAATTTTTCAAAAAACACCGATATCCGAAACAAAATAATCTGGAATAACACTCGTATCCTAATTGGAGGAAAGCCATTATTCTACAAGCCTTTATTCCAAGCTTAGGACATTTCGATTAAACATCTCCTTAATGAGAACAACACGTTTCTCTCTTTTGACGAACTCAAACAGAAAGTGAACATTAATATTCCTTTCACACTTTACTATGGCCTCATCACATCCATTCCAACAGAATGGAAAAAAGATATTAAGAAATCAAAACAACTGTTCCCAAACGGTAAATGCAACCCTTGTTCCATTCCAAGACCCCCCATCAACACGAACCGCCTACTCTTTTCTTCTGAACAAAGCAATAAGTCCACCTACATCAGAGAACAGAATCTTAAATTATGGTTTCACCAAAGAAAATATTCACAAAGTGTATACATTTCCTTTCTTGATAAACCAAAGACTCTAAACTAATTGCCTTTCAGTACAACATCACTCACCATATTTTACCAACTAATTCAAGCCTTTTTCGAGCTGGACTTACTGAAAGCGGACACTTGCACATTATGCAAAACTGAAAAGCAAACAATTAACCACTTGCTGTTCCACTGTAACTGAATCTACCGTTTTTTTTTGGAAAGAATCACCAGCTGGTGGCTCCTAAAATTAAACAAGCCATCACGTTTGACCTACAAACGAATGCGTCGTTCTCTATGGATATCGTAACAATATCAAAAACAAGCAGGCACTAAATGTCACTCTCCTCCTCGCTAAATATCACATTTTCGCTACCAGTCATGCGACGGCAAGCTTTCTTCTCCGCCTCCAAAACCACCTAGAGATTTTAAAACAAAGTTATACAGCCGCAAACAAATCACATCAATTTTATCTATATACGGCAATCTGTTGTAATCCATTGATTCACTTCTGTTCCAACAAATCTGCGTCATCTTACTAAAATAGAGCCGTATTTGCTTTATTTTGTTTTTCTGTTGTTTGTTGTGTTTTTTAGAAGTAATATAGTCATTGCAACGTTGTCAGCATTGTTAAAGTAATGTAATCATCGTAAAGTAGTATGTATTGTAAAAAGTAATGTATTTTTTTTGTAACTAAAAACTAAAACAGAGATATTTGTAATTAAGTTAGTTTAAGTGTTAATAAATGTCATTGCAAAAAAAAAACAAAAAACGAAAAAAAAAGAAGTACCGGATCCTCTTGTTGTAGAGGATCTAATCAGCGACAAGTTGAATAATAGACGAAAATTAGCAAGGTTGATTAAACAGTATAGGGATATATTTTTCAATATTTCGGAAGGCACGGCCTTCCTTCTTCAGGGTGTTACAGAAAATGACTCTAGCTTTAAACGTTACAAATTTAAAAAGAAAAATAATAACAAAAGACTGATGGACAGGGCTAAGTAGCAAGTAACGATGAAAAAAGTAACGTAAAAATTTAAAAATATGGGAAAACGTTACAACCTGAAAAGTAGTAGTGAGTAGCTATAAATAGTACAAATGACCTAAACATATGTTTAGGTCATTTGTACTATTTATAGCTAGTCACTACGATTTGGAGACGAGATTACAATCACAGTAGCTAATGATTCAGGCTACCTTGGTGATTAGACCACGTGGCAAATCAGGATCTTCAGTTGAAACCCCCCGCCCCACGGAGGGGTTGCTCTACTTTCGACGAAAAGGCTTCGCCCCAAGATCGTACGTTTTTGACACAAGCCCCTGGCTCGGGAGATTGGGCAACCACTCCCTATGTTTACGACTTAAACTTAAGTTACCTTACCTTACCTTAGGTCCAACCCCTTATCCCTTTGTATACCATTCTGACAGAAATGGTACCCCTTTCATTTCCCTTTTATCGAAAAGGTGCCGCTTTCACATACCTAAGAACACTGCTCCCTTTTCTAAATCCTCGGAATGATAAACAACATTAATAAAAAACATAACTAGAGAACATCAAGAATTAAATGATACCGTCATAAGACACACCTGCTCGAGATATTTAATTTCAACTAAATGGCAGATTTCCCTACCCTTTCATGTACCTCAGCTTATGATATCCCTACCCTCTTGCATACCGGAAGCCTGAAAAAGGGATCAATGTCAGTATCTGGGCAACTGCGCACCTACCCCTCCCCTAACCCAACATGTTCTAAAAAGTTAATAAGTTAGTGTAACTGTTGGGATAGGGGAGGGGTAGGTGCGCAGTTGCCCAGATAGCGATATTGATCCGAAAAAAGGTACCCCATTTGGGCGAAGCCTTCCCGTAGAGGCCCCGAGACTTAAACAAAGTTACTAGCTTGGACTGCTCGATCCAACGCGATAGGCCATCACAACTGCTCTTAGGAAGGGATAGACATAGTTTTTTGCCCCAGGCATTGCTGGTCTTTTCTCAAGACACAAAATCTGATCCGTGCCCTGGCATTCCTTGGGTGGTTCCAGTTTCAAATAAGCAGTTCTGAATCACTTAAATGAATCTTTGCCGTATTCTCAAGGCTCGCTCACTAAAATTGGTATTGATATATTGAGGTGAAAATAGATGCGGATCAGATGTAGACGTGTGCTAGAGGGTCACGCACCCTTCCCAACAACTTGAAGACGGCGTGACGAGTAAACATGAAAGCACGTGTGACAAGTAAAAAGGTCAGAAGAGTGAGGAAGATGGTATTTTATGATGACAATACGCACATAAAAATTAAAATAGTTTTACTACATGCTGTTTTACAATATTTGGAACGTAATGAAACTGTTTACAAATGCTACATCTAAAAATTATTAACAAACTTAACACAACCCTCGAGGGCACTGGTCACACAGATATTTGGGAACTGGGCTAACTACTTTAATTTCCGAGCATTGAAACCCTCATCTCGAGTAAATTGGCCTAACTTGATTTTCATTGGCTGGTATCTTAAAATTAACACACCTCCAGGGCCTCTTTGGCGTTGCTGCTCACAAGAACATCTGCAGCCGAGAGGACCCTGGGTACGAAAACCCTTGCGACATCGAATTGTTCCCTTTTTCACGGTTTCACATCATCATTCAACGTTTCCTTTCGAAGACGATTAAAATAGTCAGCACCAGGCTCCTGCCGGTAACCAATACAGCCAGTACAATACATACAAATCCGGGAGTAATAACAACCCCATTATACAAAAGCGTTTACGCCTATCTACATGTAAATACGGTGTTACATTTGAAAATTGTTTAATTGAAATTAAAGCTAGTTTGACATAAAAAAAACAAGGTACGGTAGAGATTGAGCTAGTGGACATTTGCCTCTAAAACGGCACAGATGGCTTGCAAAGCCGTCACCAAATCAACCACTATTAGCGATTTTGGCTGAGAGATTTCTAACCCCATTGCAATGCAGTAAATTTGTGTGGGTTCCTTGATGTACAAAGTCACAAGAACAGGGGCTATTGAATGCCTAATTTATATCCCTACTTTGAACAGCTTATTAGTGCTATTAAAGTGCGCTTGTCGAGTTACAAAGGTGGCACATCAGTGGCTGATGAGATGTGAATCCAGTTTGTGTCATTGCACCTGCGTGGCAAATCAGGATCTTCTCTTGAACAAAATTAAGAAGGTAATGATTATCGATTGAGCTAAGCCACTGCTGACCGTTCCACGGCTCGACGTAACAGCAGCATATTGAAATAAACGATTAATTATGGCTATTAATTCAAAATAATAGATTCCTACCCTTCAAATGCTAACTTTGCGAACAGTTTTAAAGATAATGAAACTAACATTTCACGCCAACAACAAACCCCGACATGTCCTACGAATTCCACTGTCATTAAATGAAGCAACACTTCACCCGGATAACACAATTGTTAAATCCATTGCTTTGCAAGAAAAGAAGTGTAACAGCACTACCTCGATATCGAGAAATATCACTGGAAATGTTAAGTGCTTAAAGAGGCAACCAACAAGTACTCAGCGTAGAGTCAAGCACGCATTTCATTTCAAAAACGAAAAAGTATGTAATTGAAAACTGGTACGTGATATTTCACTTGAAATACCGGTCTAACCCAAGACTTGGTCCAAAAAACTTTCTTATTACAAATTCAACGCTCGTTGAACCAGCCATGTTTTCTTCATTGTTGAAAAAGTTAGCGCGTTTACTTAATTTGCTGTGATAGGCTAGTTGATTAATGCACGAAATTTCCGAACCAACTGAAGGCCTCCTCTAACGACGATCCGAAGTAACCAAAAGAAAACATTTCAGACAGACAGAAAACCGATCTAACGACTAATGTAGATAAAATTTGTGCGCAAATGTCCTGTTTTATTGACCGGTCTAGTTCGCAACAGATATTCACCTTTGACGTGGTCCGCAAATACTCACTTTCCCCTTACCAACGCCGTAAATATCAATAACTAAACATGCAAAAAAATATCTTACAGCTAACTTTAAACTACCAATGATTATTCTAACAACATTACACAACAATGCAACCTCGACATAACAATCATCAGGATATGTAGCGTGGAAATCACGGAGATTTTTCGCTGCTCACGAGAATTTTTCCAGATTATTGGCTATTGCAAAAACTAAAAACGACCACAGTATTCGATGGTCTACTCCGAAATAGATTTTAGCACAAAGTGAGTGTTAGAAAGTTGCTGATGTAGTCTTTTGCCCCATTCACACCATCTAAACCAGTTAAACAAAATCAGGTTACGCTTTGCAGCCATTTCGAGAAGACCAATTTCAAAATTCCTTGCTAACATACTTGAATCAAACAGGTTTTTACCTCGTTTAGTTGTGGGGGTGCTCCGTATGAGCAACTAAATTTCAACTTCGTCAAGTTAAACTTTTTTGACTTTTTTCAAGCATGTTTAACAAGCTGGTATGAAAGGGGTTTAAGTTTGTCACAGCAATGACTTAATTAAATGTCTAAAATTTGTAGTAAGTCATTTTGCCGGAGGTTCCAATTTAGTTTGAAGTTATTCCTGGTGTCAAGATTAAGTCGAGCTTGCTGTTAATGACAGACGAAACTTCGTCCCAATTAAATATTTTAAATGACGAATATACGTTATTATGAACATGGCAAATAGCACATTTTTTTAAAAAAAAACCGCTCTATCCGTTTTGCTATCAACAGAATTCTACTGCAAAAAAAGTAACTTAGCTACTACCTAACGTGTTGTGTGACAAACAAATTTTGCGTGACATTACGGGAAAGTTACAGAGCGGAAGTCACGACAACCTGATCGGGGTCACTTCCTTTCTCCTGCTTACTAAGTGGAGCCCTGTCATCCACTATACCATTACAATCATACTTCCGTAGATCATCACGTGACAGATGCTCCACTACACCAGCCCTATGGAGTCTCCCAGGACATTGACAGTGGTTCGGAAGCGATCCCTGTGGAAAAATACAGATAGAGAATAGCTTGAATTAATCCTTCT